>RHLP01000555.1:0-32911 GCA_003719405.1 Aspergillus incahuasiensis
TTCGGCGATTTCGGATTGTGATTGCGCTTCGGCGGGTGTGGAGAAGGTGGTGGTGGATGTGGGAGGGTCGATGTGTCGGGCGAGCAACTTCACGCCGTCCTTGTGGTTATGGATGCATTTTGACTTGACGAGTTCGCGGACGGTGATGGGTTTCGTGGGGTCGATGCGGCCCTGGTCAATCCAGTCTTGGATCCGGTCAAGGTTGGCCGGGGCTAGGTGGAGGGAGAAGCTGGGCCGTCAGTTAGTTTTACCAGTTCGAGTTATCAAAGAATGGACATGGATGGAGGCGGCGTACATGTTCACAAACCCCCTCTCACCATGCACCACAATCTCCGGCGTCTGACCACCATTGAAGCCCGCCGGGACCTTTCCGTGCTGTCCCTGACCCTTGTGACCCCTTCCGGAGGTCTTACCCTTGCCCGAGGCAGGACCGCGACCTCGTCGTATGCGCTTGTGGTAGGCCCCCGGATTATCGGAGAGCGAGGCTAAGATGTGTGCATTGCGGGTTTGAGATTGTAGGGAAAGCAGCAATTGTGACGGCTGTTGGACTGCTGAAGGGCGAGGTAGAGCACTGCGGAGGTGCAGAGGGAGGATCTGTAGTCTAGGAGGCATGATTGCGACACTGGTTGTCTTGTGATGCCCGTGTTCGCCGGATTGAGGCCGACAGGATCTTTTTGGGTATCGCAGCCTCAGGCTTTACGGATAAATGTCGGACCGTGATATGTACATCTCTATACCCTAGGCAGGGCTACAGGCGTGGATTAAGTCGTTGAGAAAGTAGAATCTAAAGATTTTTATCAAAATGCCCTCTAATCTAACAATGCCCGGTGGAATTTTTTTGTTATTACTGGTCTTTTTCATACATTGACCCTGGCAATGCCGCCGCCGGGACATGCGGCAGAATATCGAGCAAAGTATCGCTATCAATCGTCTACAGAGAATGGAGGATGAAAATACACAACTCAAGAGCTAGATGCTCGTAGTTCTTGTTCTCTAGATAATACAGTCCAATTGGCCCTTCCGATACCCACGCGCGGTATAACGCAGACATAGTGGCACGAAGACCTGAAAACAACGCCACGGTAATGCTATAACAAAAAAATCACCTCCATATTCCGTATAAATGTATGCAGTGCTTCTTGGGGCCTTCTAAGATGCCAAAACGCCATAAAATAATGCGAGGTCGTAACGAGAAAAAGATGTGTATCTGTACATGGTAGAGGGTAAACGATGTTGGAATACAAATGGGAAAAAGAAGTCGGGTGAAGGTGTAGTGTCATGATTCATGAGGCGTAAACTGAGCTGGCTCAGGGTGCATAATGTGGTGTGTGATGGAAGCTGGGAGGAATATAGGGCCCCTGGGAAAAGGCGTCGTGGTGGAGATAAGGCAGCAGGCCCGTCCGGCGTTCAGTAGACTTGCCTAGCGGCTGGTAATGCATATGGTGAAAGGGAATGGCGCGCTGCTGATCAAGGGAAGCTGATGGTGGGGGAATCAACAAAGTGTTGACGCTTCGAACCGGGCGGTACGGTGAGTTTCTGTTCGCCAAAAAGTATGAGGGTGAGAGATGGGTGGTGGGAGTATGGATTCCGTATGTAGACACAGCTGGAGATATGGTGGCCGAGGATACCGATACTGGATACGGGCTGCTGTGGTGCCTTGACGGATCGGGAAGCGACAATGCCGGGGTAAGCACGCCGTTCACCAAAGGCTGAGGCGCAGTCGATGCTGGAATTTGCGGAGCCCAGCTGCTCGGGTTGTAGACTGGCGGCATAGTTGGGCGAGCAGGTACCGCAGAGAGCTGAGGGATTGACGCAGGGACATTTGGGACAAATGCATGGCTTGATGGCAGCCGTGGAGCAGGTCCAGGGATGGTTTGTTGAGGCGGTGCTGACGTAGGTGCCATCATTGGGGGCAAAGCCGGTACACTTATCTGACTCGCAGGGGGCAGTGTAGAAGACGGAAGCGGCATAGCGTGGGGCAGCGCAATCCTCTTCGACGTCTGTTGTTCCTGGAGAGGTTCCTCATAACGACGTTTCCGAGAGCTTACTGGCGGCATATGACTCGCAGCTTGGTGTACGGTGCCGTACGATGGTCCATTGACAGGAGCCCAGGTTTGCGGATGGAGAGGTTCAGCCGTAGGCGACGGTAGTCTGGAAGATGAGATCGGAGAGAGCTGAGTTCGTACCGGTCCAAAGTTGGGCGAGAGAAGACGGACAGGAGGTGTTGGAAGGTCGCTGTTGTCGGAAGCGAGAGGGGCGTTGTTGAAGAACTCGGCGAATAGTGACAACTTGGAATGCCACAGCTTCCACTCTCCCTCAGAGGCATAGAGGTTATAGCGCAGGTTGCTGAGGAATTCTACCTCCATAACGTGGATTTCTTGGACAGTTATCCTCGAGACGTCGGCCCAGGTCTTGTTGGTGTAAGTGTTGTCGTCGAGAACTGAATTCCGTTAGCTCAAGAACGACGGCAGGTAACTTATAAAACCTACATTTGTTGCCCAGCATAAGCGCAACCGTCATTAGACGATACTCGCTGCCCTTCTTCCCACGCACCGCAGGGTTGGACTTTTTCAGGCGGTAGATGAAGAGAAGTGCTAGTAGAATGACGTTTTGGCTCACTTGAGTTGTCGAAAGAATGGTCGACACCCACTTCTGGAACCCGACTGTGGGAATCGCTTCAGGAGAAAGGGAGGCACCGTGGCTGGACTGTTCCTCAATGGCCCTCAGTTTCGGCGTGCTTTCGAACCAGAACAAGCATGTCATCTGCCATTAGGTCAGCTCGTGAACATCTCCATATACACTAACACTAGTATCCATACCTGAGCAGCAAAGTCGGGCAAATTGCCTTTTCCGCCGTTGATGGAAGAGGGAACCTGAAGATATGAAGGTCTGGTATCTTTCTCTTTTGCCTGGTGGTTCGTCTGCGGAGGCACTTGTTTGCTCGGCGGTTGCGATTGCGGTTGGGGCTGCTGGGTCATTCGAGTCAAGATGTCGGCGCTCATCCGCGGATAGGCAGAGCCTTTGCTGTAGACCGGGACAGAGTACGTATCCGGCTTGCCGCCATAATGGTGCACGTTCGTATAGGCGACGCCATTCATGTCGCTTGGCGGGGTGGGTAGGCCGTCCCGGAAAGGAGCGGTCCTAGAAGATTCCGACAAGTCCAAATGATTTTGAAGCTGCTCCTTGTTGATCAAGGCTGAACCGTCCGTCCGAAAGTCGTAAGGAAGAGTCGGGGTGATTGGAGGGGCAGAGAGGTACGGATGTGTTGGTTGCGCCGGGACAGACATATGGCAGAATTGTAAGGTCCGCGAGAACCTTGGACGAGGGCGGAAAGAGGAAGGAAGCAGTCTGCGGAAGCTTGACTTGTCATGGAAGTCTCATTGGAGAGCGATTGTTGTGGTTGAACGTGAGCTGTGTTATTTTATTGACAGTTGACTAGTATAGTAGGTGATAGGTAGTGACCAGGCCAGGCGGATCCGGTAACAACATTCAGCATCGGCTGTCAAAGGAATGAAGGCACGTTGAAGGGGTGAGTAGTACAGTCCGCCAGTCCAGGGCAGAGGCGATCGGTAACATAGCAGGAGTGAAGGTTCAGGCAGTCATGTCATACATATAGAAAGCGACAGACAGTGAGGAACATAGGGAAGGCGAGTTTCGGATGGAGTTATGGAGTTATGGATCGCGCCCATCCAAAGTTGTAGACTAGCCAGTAAGTGGTGAGCTAGACCAAAAGGGCAAGTAAGAGTGGAAAATTAAAAATTAATTAAATAATGGGACAGCAAATGGGAGGCGGCATTTAAAAAAGAAACGGTTTAGTATAGAAAAACAAGATCCATAGACCTGGAGACCAGGACCGAATTTAAAATCGGGAGGGAAAAAGAATAAATTAGTGGAAAAGGAATAATAATGGGCGGACTAAAAAAGAAACGGAGATTTTTTAAGTGCTGAAAGAAACACCAGGTGTATACGATAAGAGGATCATGAATGAAGTCAAGACATCACCTTTGACCAGCAGCAAATAATGGGACCCCATCGTGTAAAGCTCCGCCCTTTGGCCGCAATGGTCGAGCGAACGAGGTTAGCCCCGTCCGGAAGAGTCCAAGACGGACAGAGTTTGAGCCGGACGCAGGTCCAAAGGGCTGATCCTCCTTTTGTCTTGGAACAGGCAGGTGAAATTGTGAAATACCGGTTGATGTCAGAGCGGCGGGGATGGATGGGATGGTCATGGATTGATGGATGGGGATGGGGATGGTGAGAAGGAAGGGAACAAGTGGATGCATGCGACAGAGAAGCAGACAGGCCAATGAGAGCGGACAAAAGCGGTCTCAGAAAGAGGCGCCTCCAAAGATGTTGAACCAAAGAACGGGGGGGCGTTGTTAGTGAGTCAGGGAGGAGGATGGACTTGGAGGGATGGAAGGGACGGAAGAAAGACGAAGACAGACAAGAGACAGACGATGAATAGTCCGGCCAACTGACTCTGTCAGCCCCATCGGCCATCCAATGGCAGGCCTGGCTGAGCGTCACATTGCAACGACCATCGTGTGGTGCACTACGCTGCTGGTGGTGCTCTGGTGTGCCGGTGCCGCCTGAAATTCTTCTTTCCTTTTTGGTTGCCCAGGAAGGGGGCGGCACCAGGGGGCCGGGGCATTGCTCAGCACGACTGACCTGCTGTTGATCACCGAGTCCGCGGAAGACTAAGTCAGAGGAATGATCCTGGCAACCCAGCATACTTTGGTCGTTCCGCGTAAACAGCCTCGTACTATCGTACCATACGAATCTTATCCTCACTGATGAAATTAATTACAAGAGCCAGATACAAGGTTACTGCCAGTAGTAACGATCTTGGCGGGGATTCGAGCTGGAGGCGAGGCAGGCCGCCGTTTTAGTGGTACAGCCAGCAAGGTGGGACGCTCTACGACATTGGCGAGGTGGGTAAAATATGTCACGGCGTGACCAGAGCTCCAGGACGAAGAGGCTGGGCAATTGATTGTCTGCCGGCAGAGATTCGGCGGTTGGACAGTGAGGGGGGAGACTCAGGAGCTGCGCATCGATGCCATCTGCAGGTGGAGATGAGGAGTCCGAGTCGAGGACTCACAGGCAAAGTACCTATCCACTGCGAGTGAGACGGTGACCAAGTCATAGATTATTGATGCACGCAAGGCATCTGGATTCTGGTCACAGCGACTGAGCTCTACCACCTGGGCACAGGTTTCGCATGCGTAAGCAAACTGGCAGCCAGCACGCCAATAGCATCGCTGCTTTCGGCGCTCTGTGATTGCGCTGGGTTGGAGCCACAATAAGCGCCATGGGGTTCCGGGCAAGGACACAGAAGACAGGAATAATTAGCGTGTGTATGATGGTTATTCTGATTATGAGCAGGTATTATGTATTATTATTGTTGAACCGGGCTGCGCCCATCCAACCAGACTCACCACATCTGCAGTACACTTTTGAGCCCGGCCGCGATGTTCCGTGTATCGCGCAAGCCCACAAATTACCTCCCACTGAATCCTTTCCTGACCACCCGCCAGCCCGAAGCAGGCCAGCTGCAACTGGTCCAATCCCGTTCATCGTCGCGAGGCTAATCAAAGGTCAAACCTCAGTGGGATAACCGCCGAGGTAACTATCTTCGTGTTTGTCACAGAGGGCCACCCAGCTGACGATCCATGAAGGTGCAGCTGCTTATTCCGGTTTCCACGTCCGACAGCTTGTCAGGCCGAGTGTGCTCGTGGCCGCCGTATTATTTGATGGATACGTATCATCGTAACTGCTTTTGGTTTAGTCTCTATCTGTCTTTCCTCCACTCGCCCATAAGGCTTCTAGTTAAGGTATACACCTCTATAGCTGCAGCCTCAAGTTCTTGGGTCGATAGAGCCCAGACGGCCTGCAGTCTCCATCACATCCTCCTAAAAGGCCGGTTGCGAGAAGGGATGATGCCTAGAGGATGGCGTTGCGATGGGGACACCCCCTGACACGCGGTACGGATATCGTCATGCTGATGAGTTGACAGAGTATGCCAATATCGTCGGCTTTGATGCTGATGAACATACATCATATGCTTCAACCATCTTGGTAATGTTCTCCCAGGAGAAGTAAAGAGGCGCAATAAAGAGCCAGTAATAGCGTCTGAATGTCTTTGAGCCATCCCGGCAGAGTGACGTTTCTTGCGTTTAACGACAAAGAGCCAACTTGGAAGAGAGAGAGATACGGATACACAGGGCCTCATTGGAGATGCGCAGTATTCCGGTCAATAATGTTCATCGCCTTAAGGCGCGCGAGGCTACGCCCTACTCTGTACATGCTACAGGCTAGACTGCGGAACGTTCAGCAGGGATTTCTCCTGCATCCGCACCTCAGCTGAGAGCAGCATACTCAAAGTCGAGGAGTCGAGGAATGCGATATCCAACCTGATTGATAGTGCAAACGATGGCTTTTGGATGGCTCAATGAAGGGTAACAATGGAGACGATCGAGGCGACAGCTCTGATGCGACCTCTCATTCGCCCGGTCGCCAGCGGCTAGCGACTCTCTGGAATCCTCTCGATTATCAAAGAGGGTGCAACTTGAAGGGAAAATTCCGCAGACTTGGGTTCCAAGGCCCATCCTGGTCTTGGACGACGGTGGTGTTTCGGTCTCTTTTTCCTACCCAGCAACCATTTTTCGGGCCAGCCCCTGCAATAGCACTAATCTACAGCGTACAGTGCCAAACGCCTTTGTGGTTGCAGTTCAAAGCAACCCTGTCTGCCACAGACGGGTCCCTGAAGGATCTGTTGTATTAAAAGCGTCGGGAAGGTCTCATCCCTGAGGCATGGTGCTTTGTAGCCTGTAGGCAAACTCGCTTCCACTATTCACCCCTGCCCCTTACTATTCCGTACTAGTGCCGGTCATAATTAGCTCCCTTTGTGATCAGCCTGCGCTACTGTTTCTTTTTCAGGCTTAGGTCCTCAAGATTTCGTTTGCGGCTTACTCCGGAGGGCAAAACTCGGCCAGGGGCCCAGGAATTGTTCCAGATTGCTGGTCATGTGATTGCCTCGGAGATGGCGGGTGAAGACAAACTAACTAACAGCAGGCTAATTTGATACACCACCTGGAGTAAGTTTGTTGGGTTGGGGCTTTAGCAGTCCGAGCCATATTTCCTTTTGCCCCCGTGCTTGCGCCTTGAGCAAGCCGCCATCCAACAAACCAGCTGCAATCAGGATGAGGATCGCCAACTCTAGGTTACAAATTACTCCGTCGGCCTCAGGTCTTGCATCAAACTTTTAAAGGCGTCGAACTGGTCATCATCCAGCAAGGCCAATGAGCGGCCGGTTACCCTTCAAGGTTTAGGCCATCCACGATTCCATAGCCTGATGGATTCCAACCTGCATCGCTCTATCGACCTCTTGCTGCTCGTTACCAGCCCACTTTGTAACGAGAAACCACCGGGATAATTGTAACATGGCTTGCCGGCTGTTCCAGGTTCCAGAACACAAGGAAGAAACGACTCCCCGACTCCCCGAGGTTGTGGAGCGCGAAGTGCCACTTATCGCCAATTGGCCGAGACGCTCGAGATTCATTATCGCAAATCTATTCATGAGTGCGTATCACTACAATCATCAACGATCATCGTCATAACCAAGCGACTTTATCTGGAACCTTGGCTGAGCTCTTCCGTTCTCGCTTGGATCGCTTGGATCGCTTCAAGGCGCAGCAGCGGGTGCAAACAATAATCAGATGGAGACTCGTCGTCCAGGCGTCTGGCGTCCATGACGATCCGAGTGGGATGAAGAGTTAGAGACAAGACGCAATGATGGTGATATTAGGCATGGCTTGCGGAATATTGTTTCCAGCTCTCGCATGGTCGCAAAGTAGCCCACCATGATCCATCCATCAAACCGTCCAACGTCCGCTCTGCCCGTCTCTCCGTCCTCGATTATTATCGCAGTCGTTGCTTTTTCGACTTGTGATATGGGGATCTCCCAGTCAGCCTCAAGGCAATCTCCGGCGTCGTGTCCAGTTTCAACCCCCCGCCTTCTTCCATTCTTCCCCTCTTTCCACTTGTTTTATATGTAATTATTACGGAATAGTCTGCTGCATTGTCCCGCACGCAATCCTTCAGCCTCGAGTCTGCAAGGCTGCGGTGCGATTGGTAGGCCGTCCGTACTATACCAAAGCTACGGAGTATACTTCCATCCAAGTTGATGACCCCAGTGGCTCGGAGCGCTGGATGAATATTTGCTTTTCTCTCGTCCGCTAGTCCAACTAATAGGAAACGCAGCTAAATTTCGACAAGCCCAAATTTGCTGACCACAGGGCACAGGGTCGGTTAGTAACTTCAGCGTCAGTCAACTCGCCACACAGGCATGCGTTGGTCGCCGAGACTCCATTTCCAAATCGGTCACCGCCACGAAAGCCCGCCCTCTCTGGCTCCGCAGGGCACTTACTCAGCGTGCACGGGCGGGCGGCTTCGATTCCTCGAGTCGTTTGGAGTTTAGACTTTGTGACGCGACCGACCGACCGACGCGTTCAGTTCAATTAACCACGCCGCCAGGCCAGTCGCAGTCGTCACCTTCATATCACGGTGGGTAGACGTGGATGCCATCCCGTCCTTCTCTCCATCGAATCTCGAAACCTGGATCATGGATCTCTGCTTCGCTGATCTTAACCTTCTCATCCTCGTTGCTCTCGCTTCCATGACCCCGACTCCGCTTGTGACCACTCCCGGACAGGGGTTATATGCTCCTTGTCGGAGTCTGAGCCTGGATGCAGACGCTGTCTTCTGATCGTCTCATCCTCCTGTGTCCGAGACACTACGCCCTCCCGCCCGTCTGCTTATTCGGCAGTTGAACCTCGAATGGTTAATGATACCCTCTGTGGAAGGGGTGTGTGCCTTTCGAGCCGCTTGCAGGTAACCGATCGACACGACATCCTTGGTTAACCAGCTCATCGTCGTTTGTACGGGCCATTTGCTTGCACCTTGGACAGCGCCTACAACACTATGACTACCATTATTGATGACGGCCTCCGAGTGCAGGCTTAGCGCCCCCCTGCCGTTGCCATGGTTATCCACAATGCATCTTCCTCCGTTGTCTTGCGACGCATTCTTAACGGACAGGGCCTATTGCGGCATTCATTATCGACCTAATCTATTGCATTCCTACCCACCATGCTTACTGCGTTTGATCCGTCAATCGGCCTCGCCGATACCTTTCTGTGCGGACAGCGGTGGTCGTCGGCAAACTCCCTGGTTCTCTTGCGTCTAGTTCGCTGTACGCGAGCAACGATGGTCGACACCTGAACATTCTACTTCCGCATCATTGAAGAAAATTATTGAGGTCCAACGTACCCGCAAATATGCATTCTCGGTCAATACGAGCTGGCCCACCTTGCGGCCTTTTACACTCCTTGCACCGATCAGATCCCTGCAGGGGATTCATACCAAGCCTCGCATCTTGCTCGTGGACGAGCAATATGCAAATGATTGAACAGGAATAAGGATTTGCTATTGGTTCACGGGTAGTCAACCCTCTGCAAGGATCGCCGCGAAAGGCCGAGATTAGATGATCTCGCTGCGAGCAAGGGCACCCAGGCAACTGATATCGTACGGGAAAGGAAGCTTGCCCTCGCATGCTAGGGATGACCTCCAGGGTGAACATCCGCAAGGAAGGGTTACCCGTCTTAGTGAACGACCCTTGGCGCCTCCGGGGGCACGTTCTCAAGAAATATTATTACAAGGGCGAGTCGTGGACATGCTTGTCAGGCGGGTCGAATAATGCTTCATGACCATGATGCTATATTGCCTGTCTGTGATGTTCTAGATCAAGGCAGGATGCGATCTCTGTCGAGGCAAGTCAGGGGTCAGAACCCAGTAGTGGCAAGCCTCGCGTCAACTGATCCGCTCATACGGAGAATGGTAGTAACGACAGGGTTTGACAGCGTAGAAAGAGTCCAGCGAGGAAGCATGGCTTTGTTGAAAGGAGCACCGTACAACATAGGGGCTGGGGCTGGTTCCCTATATGCGTGTAGCGCGGTAACGCCCAAACAACGCCAACTTTTGAACCTGCCCTGTTTACTTCGGGCTTGCTCACGGACGATTTGGCGTTAACAACAACCTTGATGGTTGATGAAGCCACAAGTACCAACTAGTGACAGCCCACTTCCCCACCAGGAGCTGCACTGGGAGTAGACCGACAATCGCTCTACAAAGTTTGGCCAGCGCATGTGCGTGCACCAAGAGCGACACTATACTGCGAGGTCGTATTCATGCTAGCCATGGCAGAGTACAGCTCCATACTCCCGCCGGACCAAGCTCAGACACCGAGGTCGTCGTCTTACATATGGTCCATGGATATTATTACCAACGGGCCCGTTTCATTAATCTTCATCTAATATTATGTTACCTCACACACTGCGCAACGTGCCAGGTACTCCCACTCAGCCGAGAGCGTTGGACAACTTCGGCACCGTTCAGATCACAATGGAGTTGGAAGTACCACCTCGGTACTTTGTCTGACTTCTGTGACTGTGCCAGGCGGAAAATTCCAGCCGAGCGCTGCCGTACTTTGTTGCCTTCCACCTAGCCAGTCAGTCTACAGTATGCGCCGTGGCTGCAGCGTTCTTTGGTGAATCAGGGCACTTGGCTATCTACTCCGGAGTAGGTGTTCGTTCGACTGTCTGCTCTTAGCGAGTCGGCACTAACCACCACCACTAAGCACCTTTCTCGTCGCTTCTCCTTATCACCGCCACTTTGCCCGCGTTGCATTGGTCCTCTGTCCTGTCCTATCCTTCGCTGTCAGCATCTTGAACCGTCGAACCGAGCACAAATTGGGTGGAGTATGGCCCCGGGGCAGTGACCAGGTGGAGTGGAGCACTGCACGGCAGTCACTACTGCTCAGTTATATGTTTCCAACTTGAGTCTTGACAATCCCGAACAAATTTAGCAAGGAGTAGTAAAACGCAACCTACACCGACGTCATCCTCCTCTCCCACATGGAAGAACCCAAGAAGAAAACGGAATTTCGAATGTAAGACAATTCGGGACAAATAAGCGGTAAATTAGCACGCATTATCTGCCCGCTGACGAAAACGGACTCTCTTCCGACCCTCGGCTGACTCCGTAGTATATTGGCGCTGGGGCTAACTATGGCAAGACTACTCACTGCTAAGGAACTAAGAAGCAACCTGACCTGGGTCCTGGAACTGGAACTTGGGCTTGGAAACTGGGCCTCTGGACGTCCTGGAACCCTCGGCTTCCTGCGCTGGCCTGCAGGATTTTGAGCTGGGTCTCGATCTCGCTCTCGCAAGCTTGCTATGCTATAGTGCGGGATAGAGTCCGTACTAAGAGGCCAATTTATCATAAACAGCGCTCTGGCCAGATGCCGCTGGATCCTGCAACCTGAACTTGATCTAGCACTGTCGACTATATTTATGCTTTTATAGGTCCTTTTTCCTCTCCTATCTTTTCTACTTTTTTTCCGCTCGAGTCATGGATTGATCACGATATCTGAGTTGTTGGGCTTGGGTATAGCATGCCCATACTCGGGCGAGTTCCTGCAGAACCCAGTAAACCCGTACGTACCCTTCCTTGCCTATCTATGACTTGTGCTCTTCAGAGTGTGGATACAGAGATTATTCTCCCAGGGACTAGCTTCGTCTCCAATCATATATTATTTGTCCGTGCACATGACCTTTCTGCTCTACCTGCGTAGCCGTAGATAGATCATCAACGAACTACAACGATAACGCGGTCCAAGTCCAAGTAGCAAACAGATGAATGACTATGAATCCAAGTAAGTAACTTACTTGTCTGGGTCGGCTTTGTGCCACGCTTGTGATTTCTAAAAGGCGTACATTTGGTGCTACTATAATCCGGGTGTTGTGCCGTTATATATATTTCGTTAGGAGTCGTGGTTGCTTTACCTTGCTGATTTGAACACACCGTTATCGAGCAGTAGACGGATGCAGGTTTATACGATGAATAGTGACGACAGTATATATACCATAGACCCAATGACAAGATAGAGACCTACAATGGAAGAGGATGGATTCCAAGGAAACCTCGCAGCGTACCCTGACCTATGCCCATGCCAGCCAGGTCTACGCCAGCACTTTAGTAGACTTAAAACGGAAATAAGAGCAACATCGAGTCACGAATACTCAATTAGGCATTATCAAATACTAATTGGTCGATTGCACCAAACCCAGGATCCCCAATCTCTAGTACCATAGCGCAGCTATACCGCCGAATGCATAGCCCCCGACCAAGGCTGGAGAAAGAAAAAAAGCATAGAGATATAAAACGTCCTGGTATATAAGTACAGTACATGAAACGGAATGAGCCCTGGCGCCTTGCTTATCATAAATAGATACCGGGACAGACTGTTGGAGCAATTTTCAGTGAACCCGGAGTAACAGACACAGAATAAGCATTGAGTTGCGAAGATCGAAGAAAAAGGAGAAAAGAGCAGGGTATCGCATAATCAGAATCCCAAAACACCAGCGCTCGTGAGGTAAAAAGGGTCGTGAGGTCGTATTTTATTTCGATTTGGCACACTCGTTACGTGTGTAGTGGTAGAAATTGCTCGTGTGGTAGCCATCAAAGCTTCCATACACCCTCCGATGGGCTGTCGGCAGCAAATTCTCTAACGAAGCGAGAAGATAGTATGTCGCGGACGGTCCAGCGTCTGCGATAGTCCATCTCCAGACAATTAGTGATGAGGTCGAGCGCGTCGCGGCGTGCCTCTGAATCGCTTCCATCGCCGAGTACTGCCCTCCTGTTCCAAACGCCTTCACGAATATTGGATATCAGGCGGGGCTGGAAGGAGTCCTGGAACGGCCGAGACCCAACAATCATCGTAAAGACAATGACGCCGAACGCCCAGATGTCCACAGATGGGTGGATGATCCCGGACACCGAGTCGAGTAGTTCCGGGGAGGCGTACTCAAGGCTCCCTGCGACGCTGGTGCTAGAATCGGAGGGGCCAATGGTGCGTAGCGGTGGTCGGTCCCCCGCATCTTCGTACGGCTCGGACGACGCATCGCTGTCGGCGTTGATCCATTCCGCCATTCCAAAATCACATACAACGAGATTCGATGTTTTGGACCCATCCGGTAGCTCGACTGGGTCCAAAAGGCAGTTCTCCAATTTTATATCCCTGTGCACCACCCGGGCATCTTCATGCAAGTATCGCAGGGCGAGCGCTAGTTGGTAAGTGTATTTCTTAACAAGGCTTATCTTGAAACTGCGATTGTTTTGGCGATTCTGGCGGACGAGATCGAATAGAGTGCCGCCTATGTGAAGCTTCGTGAAGCAGAATGTGGCGTAATCCGTTTCATAAACTGCATCCAGGGACAAGACATGATCGTGATTGAGATACCGCCAAACACGAACTTCATGGTCGAATTCGGCCTGCACTGCATCGTTCTCCCTCTCGGTTTTGTCGGCTACTTGCTTTTTCACAATCTTCACGGCCAGTCGTCTTGTCTCACCACTTTCTTCAACCTTGTAAGCTTCCTTGACAACGCTGAAACCGCCGGTTCCGATAATCTTTCCAAGAACATACTCCGTCCCAACCATCTGACCCTCATCATCGGGTTTCGGGGGTGCTTCCTCCCTAGTATTCCACATGGAGAGAAAGGCGCTCGCCGGGGACTTTCCACTGGAGTTTGTTGATCGCCGCGAGCGTGCAGTTGTAGCGCTCCGCCAGCGGCTTGGTTTGCTGCCAAAGGCAGCTGCGGATCCTCCTGACCAGGAAGCGCTGCGATCTTCTTCGGGGGAGTGATATGCCTGTGTAGGCGATGACATACACAGCGGCGAGATCATGCCTCGAGAGGCCTCCGGAGGCGTTTGTGCTTCATCTAGGACGGGAGACATGGTTGACACAGTGGTGAGGGAAGTAGGTCGATCGCCGTTCGGGCTCGTGGGATAATCATCGCGAGGAAATCCTGCCGGAGCAGCTCTCCGGATATGAGTCCTTCTCGAGTCGGGGCTGAAACCCAACTGGCTGATACCGCTTGCTAACTCGTCATCATCCTGCGGGAGTATGTTCCGGAGACTCGACGTTCTTTGCGGTTGGAATCTCCGAGCCCGGCTTAGCCTCTCGCTCTGCGAAAGCTGCCTTTCAGAAGGCTGCAGACTCTTTGGGGTCACAATGAGACCAGGGTCGAAGCCAGGAGATGACTGATCCTGTTGGAGGAACGAGTCAAAGGGCGAGGAGGCACCGATGTCCTCTGGATTGTGAGGGATATCATCATGACTCGGGCTGTCATCATGGCGCGGGACTGAGATGGGAGGTGTCGAGGAGTGAAGGCTACTCAGAACACTGCTTTCTTCATCAGTACCGCAACGATGTGCGTCATATTCGTGAGAGATGTTGGTACGGTCGCCCTCGTTACCAGCTCGATCATCACCCTCCCTCCACTCCCCTTCGCGCTCGCCATTGCGCCAGCGGTTTTTTGACCCCTGCTGGAAGGAAGTCTCAATCCTCAAACCGGACGACCTGTTGCTCCTCTGTGCAGTCGCCATGCCCTCATGGAGAGCACAAAGACAGTTCGGGCGGGAGGATAAAAGTCATGAAGTGTGGAAGAAGTAGGCTTGACGTGATTCACAAGTATAGGCTGCAGAGAGGCCAAAGATGAAGAAGGTACTCCGCAGTTTGGTTCGGAAGATGGAAGATGTAATGTGGATGAGATGTGGAGTAGTCTTATCGAGCCATCGACTATCGGGGCCTCTGATAAAGACAGACTAAACCCCAAATGGTGGTCGGCTGGGGCGCGTAGATATAAAAAGAATTTGATTAGTGCAGGGCAGGTGAAGGAGTCTTTGAAGGATTTTGGAGAGAGGAGGAAGAAGAAAGAAGTTTTGATGAGGTTGAGTCGTGCAACAAGAGAAGGCATCGGGAGAAGTCGGAGCAGGTCGACATCGAGAGCAGGTCATGCCTCATTAGTCATTCCGGTGTGTCTGCGGTAATGTTGCCTCTTCATTCAGTTGACATACAAAGCATCCAGCAATCCCATTACATGACTCCATTATGTATGCTTTTCTTAGGGTTGATCCTCCGAGGTCCTTTATGTATAACGACGTCATCGAAGGGCCTTAATCGTTCTCGAGAACGCTGTTAGGATGCTTGACGCCCTCCCTGGCTTTGCTGACCCAACCAGATGCCGGCCAACTGCAACAGCTCGACTAATCAATAGCCATGGTTGTTATTATTAGCTTCTCACTTCCCCACGATCAGCGTCCCTTACGTGGCTGCATCGACATCTGAATTTGGGATTCTTCATTCATCATGCCTAGCTCTGGAGACAACCCGAAGCTGGAGATGACGCATTGAAACATGTGAGATATCGAGTACAGCTTCAATTGCCCCGTACTGCTTAGGAACCTCGTACTTCTGGGAAATTGGAGTGCATACAATCCCTGTCTACGATGGTCCAATAGAAGCGCAGAAAGAGTAAATGATTGCGCCTATCTCGGCTCTGAGAATCCTTACGGAGTACACCGATATGGAGAGATCCGATGCTCTCTTCTGATAACGAGGCACCCTCCGGACTTCCTTCTCGATCTGAGAATTCTCCAAACCCAAGACAATCATAGCAATTGCGCTAACTCGTTGATAATCCCTGGCCGAGCTGGTCACCTCATGGATCGACTCGACGAAGCTTCCTAGCTTGAGCCTGACATATGCGCCTTGAGAGACGACCCCGTCAAGCTTATGTGCCCGGAACTGGTGCGTATACTTTTGAACTCCGGGGGCGCATGCCTACTCCCAATCAAACAGAATCTGCGTCGAGTCCCAGCTTCATGCTAAGCCGGCCGCTGCATACTGATATTCATCTCAACCTCTTCGATTATGACACGAGCACGCACAAGCCGCATGAGGTGCAGAGGACTTTTGGAGCTGGGGTCGAGGTGCTCCATATGCAAGGATACGAAGCGGATGGTCAAAATGCAACATCTGTACCCGTGACTCACAGCTGGTCTGTCAGCAGAGGAACCTAGCCCTTGGGGCATCCTGATTGCAGACCTACAATACCGAAAGATGCCTCGACTGTTTGAAAACACGCAATCTAAAAGTAGAGAGGCAACCCAGTAAGTGATTGCATCGTCTTAATCTCTACATTCTTTGAGCAAGGGCAGCACCGGTGTCGACATATGTGATTGAGTTTCCATGGAAGAAATTCGCTTCAGCAATGGCCGAGTCACCTGTATCTATTGTTTCAGAGTGCTAGATCTGACCTAGTGAAGTCAAGGCCGCTGTTTATTTTTTGCCTGTTGATGATCTCCATCAAACTATTAGACGGGCTACCTTGTTCCTATGCTGAAATGCCTACTAAGATCCAGGGCTTGGATGACTGCTGCGCGCAAGATTAGAGACGCTGAAGCGCTTAAGGTGACATACGGAGTACTCCAAGATCCGCCGCCACCCCGATCCTGAGGCCCAAGCACAATCTACCCCGACAGTATGGAGTTGACTTTCTCAAAAGCAATCAATTGCAGCACTCTACTCCAACCGTCAACGCTTGTTAGTTAGCCTTGGCGCTAACTTGGTCTACATACTCCGTAGCCCAGGCTAACCTAGGCTGCTTCTTTAAAGGCTTGATTCTTTTTCAGCTGAACCTCATCCCCACTTCACCCCACCATGGCCAGGCTATTACTGATGGCAGTGGTGTGCAGCCTGCTCAAAGTCTCAGACATGGCGGCCATGCGCGGCTTCAACAAGGAAAGGCTTAGCCATATTACTCGATGCTTAGTGCTTACAGTAATTATATAGGCCCACAGCCAGAAGGGACTTAACACAGGGGCCGTGCCACCGAGGCTGGTCGTGTCAACTTCTCACCGTAGCAGCAGTGCTCATCTCAGCAATGGCGACAGACAACGACATGAAGCTCAGTTGGTACCAGAGTGATGTCAAAAGCATCAACCCGGATGCCCAGAAGCTACTGGAAAGCTATAGTGGCCTCCAAGCCGAAGATGTTGTTCCCCATGTCCTAAAGCTGGTTCGTGCCTCGTCGGTCCTTGCTTTATCCCTGCTAAAATTACCAGCGAGAAGAGGCCTTCAGTGTCTGCCCTTACCCTTGTATAGGTCAAATGCGCTTCCTCTCTTTCCATCTCGCACGCCACCCAGCCTACAGACGTGTTCTGGAATACCTCCGCAACAACTCCACGGCCGGGTTTCTTGATGCGGGCTGCTGTTTTGGACAAGAGATTCGATTCCTAGCCCAACAGGGCATCTCCGGGGGCCAGCTGTTTGGTCTCGACGTCGAGGCACCATTTATCGACCTCGGATACCGTTTGTTTCAGGACAAAGATCGACTAGAGGCGACCTTCACGCTGGGAAACCTTATTGAAGACAACGACAGCGAGGCTCTGATGCAGACGCTCGGCGGCAGGATAGACATCGTGTTTGCTAGCTCTCTACTCCATCTCTGGAACTATGAAGCGCAGCTGAAGGCGACAACCCAGTTAGTACGCCTGCTCCGTGACCAAGTTGGCGTCATGGTAGTCGGCCGCCAACTGGGTAATCTCGTCGCGGGTGACTATCCTCTTCCTGGGTTCGATGATCGAACACAGTACCGCCATAATCTGGAGTCAATGAAGGAGTTTTGGCAATGTATCGGACGTGCGACTCATACCGAATGGAATGTGGAAGCGACGTTGAAGCTGGATGATGCCGTTCGGCAGAACCTAGATACAAGCTGGGGAGGTTCGAACATGCGAATGATCTGGTGGAGTGCCACGAGAGTCGCATAAACTTAATGTTGAGGGGTCTCTTACCGGAAGACAACCTTATTCTTGTTGCAATCATTATGGTGCCCTTGAATCTTCGAGAGTGTCTATGTTGCACTGCAGTAGGTTGACTCGCGTGATGTTTCAGGCCTGTACTTTGTCCTTCACCTGTCATTTAGATCCGAGAATCGCTGCAGTGCGACTCTTGCCATAGGTAAACTCACTTGGCCTACAATAAATTCAGTACCTGGATCCTGAAGGATGAGACGCGGTTGTAGGCAAGGGGCTGTGCCGCTGTGTCGGTTGTTATTATTATGGTTCGTGGCTGGAGCGGGGGTTGATCGTCGGTGACCCGTGTATCTGCTCGATAGCTGGCCGAAACCCACGATGCACATCGTAAACATCAATCACTGCCATAATCGCCGTGTGGGACAGCTGAGTAGAGGGAAACTGGAAGTTTTCAGGTAGTTCAGAGCTGTTATAGCGATGATGAAATGGATCATGTGCCAGGGCTGCATCTAAAATGAGCCTGGGTTGCACTAGTCCCAGAACGGCTAGCCAGGAGCAGCCGGCCCCAGGCACGGGGCAAAGTGGATAGGCGCGCTCAAGGCGTTGACCATCGGGGAGGGAGAGTCTTTCTTTGTACTCCTAGACTCTCTCTTTCTCAATGTCTCAAGAGTCTGGGGAACTCATTGGGCTTCTTTTTTTGCGTTAACGGCTCTACATACCTTTCCTTTCTATTGCCTTTTCATTTGCCAGTTCGCCTTTTGCTCTGCTTCTCGGAACCGCTGAATTCGTGGGCCTGTGGCTCGAAACTCCTGCCCTCCGATCCCGTCGTTACTCGTTCTCAATCCCCGCCGCTGGTCGTGGCATTCTTTCCTTTAACCATTTCGCTTCGCGATCAATTAGTCGCCCTCGATCAGTACTTGCCAGTTCGCGCTCGCTCTTTGCGTTCTCACTTCGAAGCGTCGACGCTGCCGAATTACACTCCTTTCGATGTTCCCGATCTCCTGAGTTATCTTTCAGAACAACTCCGCTCGATATAAAACGCAGAAATGTCTAGACCTAGAATTGTCCGGGCTGGTACGCTTGACTTAGCTATAATATTTCACCGCGGTCGAATAAGTGTCTGACTAGAATTGGAACCTAGATACGCTCGACCTCCAAGACCATGACGCCCCCTCCGCGAAGGACCATTCGCATACCGTGCGCACGAACGAAGGCACCGGTCTAGCTCCGCACCAAGAGAAAGAACTCCGTCATGCCGACCACGACTCGAAAGCTGAAATCATGCAAGGTCCGGATGGCCACGACGGGGCTAACGGCTACGATGGTACAGACGACATTCATATCGGGCTTGGTGTGCATAGGGGTGAGAATGATCATGAGGAGCATGAAGAGGGCGACCATAGCGAGGAAGACGACGACGATCTGTTGGATGACGACCTCATGGACAAGATTTCGAGCTCCCCATCCATTGACGACGGTATGCTTCTCGCTTGCGCACGATGTGGATTTTCTGGCTGGCTGGTAACTTGCTGACTTGGGAAGATGATATCAACTTCGAGTTCGTTTATGCTCTGCATAACTTTGTGGCAACCGTGGACGGACAAGCGAATGCGTCGAAGGGAGACAATATGGTGCTGCTAGATGATAGCAATAGCTATTGGTGGTTGGTAAGAATTGTGAAGGATGGCAGCATTGGTGAGTACAATTCGAGCCTAAAAGACCAAGCTAACTGGCGTAGGGTATTTGCCTGCTGAGCATATTGAAACGCCGACGGAGAGACTAGCCCGGTTGAACAAGCACCGAAATGTGGATGTATGTGTCCTTCGCTCAAAAATTGGAGTCTACTGACGAATAAGCTTTCTGCATCAATGCTTCAAGATAACTTGGAGAAATCCAAGAACCCTCTTAAAAAGGCAATGCGCCGCCGAAATGCGAAAGCTGTTACCTTTACCAGCCCGACGTACATCGAAGCTTCCGATCGCGAATACTCGAGCGACGAGGAGGATGACGATGACGACGTCTCTTTTACCGACGAATATGCGCAGCAAGAATATGAACAGCAAGAAGAGCAAAACGAGGATATCGTTGTCGAACCCCTGCGACCCAAGCCTAAAGGCCTGGAAGAAACAAACAGCGCGGAGCACGATGCTACGGCTGCTAGCCCTGATAAACAGCGATCAAGCCAGGAGATATTTGAGCAAGAAGACCCCATTTCTCCTGCCTCTGAGCTTACCGTCAACCGGTCAAGAAATGGAACCCTCCGAAACACC
This sequence comes from Aspergillus incahuasiensis, assembly GCA_003719405.1. Lineage (NCBI taxonomy): Eukaryota > Fungi > Ascomycota > Eurotiomycetes > Eurotiales > Aspergillaceae > Aspergillus > Aspergillus incahuasiensis. Next base: position 19,986 of record RHLP01000555.1, read on the forward strand.
GACTCATTCTTCAAGGACGACACTGCGGAGACCAAGAAGATTTCTCTTACCCCGAACCTGCTGCGCGACGAAGCCGCTTCGGGCGAGCCAAGAGAGGTATGCAAGCTTCACTGTTTGGTTCATACATTCTTCGGATGATACTGACTCTTCGTAGACTCGTATTAGTCTAGAAGCACTCGATAAACTCCAACCGGATGAGAAGAAAGATGACAAGAAGAAAAAGGACAAAAAGTCTGGCATGCTTAGCGGTCTGTTCAAGAGGAAAGACAAGAAATCCAAATCTGGTGACGATGAAGAGAACCTAGAGAAGCATTCAGGTGAAACGTCTCGATCATCGCCATCACCGAAAGCATCAATGGAGTCCGTATCTTCCCCTGAAGCGCGTCCAGCAAAACCCGTCGGACCGTCAAAACAAACCAGCAAGCTTCAGAAACAACAACCAGAGGCAGCCCAGCCAAGGGAATCATTCGAACCAAAGGATAGAGCCCCAAGAGAGAACCAGCGAGATCAAACAATACGTCAGGTAGTACTCGACGAGATAGAAGAGATCTCTGGGCCCACCCGCCCCAAGCCCTACGAGCCAGAACAAAGCGCACCGACTGTCAGCACACCGAGCCCTCAGAAGAAGCCAATGTCGCCAACATCACCAACATCGCCAACATCACCAACATCACCAACATCACCGATGTCACCAATGTCACCTATCGGAGGCTCCAACCGACACATACCACCAACCCAAGTACCAGCGCCAGCGCCAGCGCTTTACTCGCATTCCGTAACATCTCCGCCGCAAAAGTTCGCTCCAAAACCCGCAGTCGAGCCCTTCCGATTCGTCGATTCCCCTGTCAGCGTCTCCTCGCCCGTGGATCGCCAGCGCACACCCAGCATCCCCGGTCTAACCACCGACCTCCCATCTGCAGTCGATGGGCAGTACTCGCCTGAATCGCCTCAACTATCCCTCGCCGACACCATGGACAGCAGACGCACCGACGCGCCCACCACGCCGTTCGAGGCCCCAACACCCACCTGGAGCGACGCCAGCCTGCGCTCGTACCTAGAGGACGAGAACGAGCTGCGTGACCTGTACGTCATTGTCTACGACAACACGAACATCCCCCCTGCTGGCCCGGAGCACCCGATTACGGGCAACCTGTTCAAGGACGAGAGCAAGAGGCTGCGCGAGATGAACAGCCAGCTAGACTCGCTGTTGTCGGACTGGGTTAAGCGCAGGCTGCGCAGGTCCACGGCTACTCGCGAGTAAAAAATGCTGGCTTGACTGGCTTGACCGATTTTCCTTCTCTGATCTCCTTTATCTCATGTTATGACTGACTACTAGCCAGGCGCTATGTGATTGATGTGCGGGACGCATGTATTTTTGGATTGGATCGAATCGGGTTAGACTTATTCTACCTTTCTTTTTCGCCGGTTTGTTTTCTTCTCTCTGTGCTATATTATATCACGAATACCATGTTTCTTTACTTCTCTTTTTACTTGAGTGTAGGTATGCTCATACGAAGGAGCAAACCATCTATTTACCTAGGAAAAGAGAACAAGTGCAGCACACTATATACTGTACGCTATATGTAATCCAAGAGACAATATATGGAAAAATAGTATATGCCAACCAACGCCAATACCAAGCCATTATCACTATTGCCTCTTACCCCACCAGCCTCCTCTTTCCTATTAGTATTACCAAGTCCCGCGCGCCGTCGACGTTCTGTACCTGAGGTATATTGTACGTAAGCTCTAGCCAGCCCTAAGGCGGGACTTTCGCAGCTGAGGATGGCGATGGTGCCGGGGGCCTTTCAACACCCAAGGCCGGGAGCTCAGCAGGCCCGTTTTCCGATCTGCGGCCTGTCACTAGGGCGCGTGCAATTAGCAGATGCTTGTCTCCTCGAGCCCTAGTGTCTTGGGAAATGGAATGAATGTCTAACACCGCACTGCACTGGCACTGGCACCTGTAGCTAAGCGACTGGGCTCAGGCTCAGGCTCAGGCTCATTGGTGATTCATACCTTGCATCTCATGCACAACGCCGCTCCCCGCCTCGTGCGCAGGCTGCTGCCAGCCATGCCCTCCGAATCCGCCTCCACCTCCACCATCACGCCCAGGGAGGCCTGTCGCTTTCTCTTTCGGCGTGCCCAGCTCCGCAGTGGCCGTGGAATGCCGGCGCCGCCGGCGACGCCGAAACCACCACGCTGCGCCTGCGACGAGGAGCAGCGCTAGCAGGCCCAGGAGGCCGCCGATGAGGCCGCCTGCCCAGCCTGGAAATCCGGAGGAGCTTTTGGAGTCTTCCTGGGTTGCTGTGGAGGAGGTGTTTGGGGCGTAGGGGTACCAGGTTGCTATTGGTTTAAAGTAGGTGGTCTTGAAGAGCTGGCGGAGGGACTGATTTGTCCAGGATGCTGGGCGCGTGCGGGTTGCAAAGCCGGAGGAGCTGGAGTGTGTGGGACGAGTTAGTTGCGTCTTCTATTGCTGAACGATAACAGGTTGAATCTTTCCCCCCAGGAAGTCACAACATACTTTCCGCCTGTTCGCTCCGAGATCAGAGAAGGCACCTGGTATTCGGTCCATACCGCTGGATCGTACGTATCTTGGAATTTGCCGGTGTTTAAGTTGAAGACTCGCACTGCGCCATCTATACAAGACCGCTCGCCGCCGATCACTAGCATCTTGTCGGGGTATGGCTTGGCGCAGCTGTGGTACCTTCGACCCTCCAGGCGGCGGCTGTCTCCTGTGTAGAGCCGGATCCATTCGAATGACGGTAGTGAGAGGACGTAGGCTGTGTCGTAGGGCGGGTTGAGATAGTTGATGCCGTCGTATCCTCCGTAGATATAGATATTGTGGGACGAGTTATCCGGGGCACTTGCGTATACGGCGCAGAAACCAGAGAGCTGGGGAGGGAAGTCGCCTGAAGTATTCTGGTTATACCTGGATGTTGTTAATGGGTGGAAATCACGGATGTCAATGACAGATGCTTACCACGTATTGCTAGAAACATCATATATAGAGACGGTCGTCATGAAGCTCGGACTCACCCGCTCGCTCTCAGCCTGTTCTCCCTCACCCAGGCCATCATCTTCCTTGAGAGACTCAATGCTTGTCACGCCACCGATGAGCACCACAGCCCCGGCCTCAGAAACAGGAATCCAGACAGCCTCTGCTTTGACTCGGGGCGGAACATAGTCGGGTAGTGTAATGTTCGACCAAACAGCACGCGCGCCCTCCTGCGACTCTTTCATATCCACCTTGACCATTTGCCGAGACAGATTGAACACAGTTGAGTTATCCCATATAGGTCCCCAGTCCGGAGCGCGCGCGCCGCTAATATAGAAACCTAGGTTCTCGCTCGGAATGGAAACCCCGGCGCCGTGCGTGACATAGCGAGTAACCGCATCCATATCTGTTGCGAGAAACTGGCTTTCAGATGAAACATCACCGTCCGTGGAAGAATCATCGTTTGTGGATGGTCTGTAGGCAAGCACTGTGCCTGCGGGTGTCTGACTCGCATCGCCAAAGGGGTCCTCGATGCCACTGCACAAATCCAAAAGAGAAGTCAGCAACCAGAACCAGACGCCGTATCACAACTTAGACAGAGCAGAGACAAGGAACGTACCCGTAGAGATAGAGCATGTCGTGGTTGGCAAACATATACCCGTCCAGAGTGGGAAGCTTCTCCCCGGCGGCCCCGGGCTTGGACACGCTGCCAAAGAGGGAGGTGAAGTTCATCGTGGGCGCGTTGAACGAAGAGGAGAGGTTCATGTAGTAGAGAAAGCTTGCGTCCTCCTCTAGCAGCCATTGATCGAGGTCAGCGATAGCCAGGCCATAAAAAGAATAGATACGAGTGTAGGTCCGCACCATTACTGATAACCTCGACTGATCCATCCTCATTCTTCCTATAGTGTGTAGTCAGCAGTGCTCTCATACACCAAGTTCGTCGAAAGACGCTCTTACTGCTCCCAGGTCAACTCCCCCCCATCAAGATAGACCTTGTCGCGAACTGTATTGACTGCAACGCAGAAGATCAGAGTCGAGAGCCTGTCTAGAATAGCATGAGAACAATCTCACCTCTCGCAAGCCCCCAATCGCAAAACGAAACATCCACTGGGGCATTAGGTCTCTGGGCACTGGACCGGGCCACGAAAAAGGTAGCGAGGACGGCATAGGTAAGCCCAGCCTTCCAGCCAGAGACATGGAGGTCGTTGCGTGGCATGGTCGGGTGGCGTGAATGAGAGGAAATTCCGACCGAGGACTGAGAACTGAAGAGACCAAGAGTTCCTTCCCTTCCCCCTTTTCTGCGTCCTGAGCCTGAGCTGAGCCTCCAGTGAGCGGGGGCTGACTTGAGTGTTTGCTCTCGACGGGGGTGCTGTTGTCGGTCTTTGCTTTTTATTGTCTCTCAACTTTCACAATGTGTAACCTCGTAGCCCGGGAGGTAGTACGGGATACTGGCATGGGCGAAGGACAAATGAAATGATGGCATCAGAAAGACTCCAGGCACAGCCTTTGAGACAGCCAGAGCCGCGCCTTAGTAGCATCCTGACTACGTAAGTAGGTACAAACAACAATAGCAGCATCGCGTGACTTCCGTCCAGGGCAACTCTGCTCACCTGCAGGAACAAGAGGGGCAACGGCCTTGGCTGTATAGCTGGTGGGAACAAGTACGAAGTAATCAACACAGTACACTATCATGGAATGGCAAGCTTTGTAGAAAGAAGATCGAACGTCTGCCCCATAGCATATATGTTCTATCTAAAACCCGAAATCCCATGTTATCCTAAATGCACAACACGAAAGGCAACATGTATCATCTTATAACGCCGGTGTATGTGAAATGTATGATGTATGATGTAGATGCATGAGCTGCCTGATATAGTAGGTAGTAGGAAGGATGTGAGGAATCTAATGCTCCACTCCGATCTGCTCCGCTTCATTCGTCTTCCACGCAATGCACGATGTTCCGCTAGAAATAGACGTAGGAAATGAGGAAGACTGTAAGATAAGGAGACAGCATGAGTCCACAAAAAAAGAAAGATAAAGTCGTTACGTCGTAGAAATGTATGCAAAGATGCTAATGCGTGGTACGTAGAGTGGCTGTCAAGCCCAAGCTCAAACCGCACCGTATCGTTGTCGGTCCCCGGCAAGCAGAGCCTGGCCTTCCGGGCTGGACTCACTTTGCTTCCGCGCAGGAGAGGGAATCCAGCCCCTCATCCAGCCGCTGACGCGCCTCCAGCGACTCCGGCCGCGCTTGGGATCCTCAACCTCAATGACGGACTCGTCGTCGGAACCGTACATGAGGAACTGCACGCCCATAAAACCGTCCAGAAAGAGGACACCGAATGCGCCGAGGAAGAAAGGGATAGCACGGCTCACCCAGTCGACCCGGTTGTTGCCGTCCGCGTCTGCCCATCCGCCGCCGCCGTATGGGGCGAAATCGTACCAAGCGTTTGGGTTCGTCAGAAGAGAGGTCGAGTAGAAGAGGTTGCCGCAGAAGGCGGCCATGAACAGCAGAGGAGACAGCCCCGCGGTGCTCTTGCGGCGGTAATTCTTGTAGAGCTGAGGGGGGCGTGAGCCAAGATAGAGAACTGTGGACATCCAGGAAAAGACGCTGCCGAGGAACTCCAGTGGCAGCCCTGAAGAGGGAGGGACTGGATCGGCCTCTGTCGGAGCTGCATTGGCAACAACAGCGCAAAGCATTGACGCCAAAAGCATAGTACGGGCAGCGGTATTCTGCACTCCCATACTACCGCAGGACCTAGCAATTGACCGCCGCGAAGAACTCAGTTTCTCGTTAGAATATGAAGCCGACGCGTTATTCACGGCACCGGCACCAACAGACCGATCTTTCATATCCGGAACGTCCTTCGAGTCGGACCCGGCGGGCATCTGCGGAGGAAACCCAATTGGCGACGAACTCTCTTCAGAGAACGAGACACCCTCTATGACCCCTGGAAGCGCAGTGTCGTCATCATAACGCGAGAGCGTGGCAAAGTCATCAACCCGACGTCCCTTGTAGTGAGTGTACCAAAAGAACTGGAACACGAGAGTCACGTCCACACACACATAGTAACCCGCAATTATAACCTGCCAGGCAGCCTGCCTAGTAAGAAGCGCGCCAAGCAGGTTGCCCATATCACCAAGGCACCATATTATCAAGAAGAATATAGATAGCCCAGATGTCGACTGTAGCTGGAAGTTCTTGTATATCTGTGGGAGCTGGGCGAACAGCCATGATATGATGCTGAGAGTTCCCAGGGTTGAGGAGAGGAGGGCGAGTGGGGTGGGTAGACAGATGTGGATGTAGGAGGAGATCGTAGCGAGGAACGGCGAGGTGGGTTCGCAATGTTGCGGGAGAGACTGGGCGACAAAGCCTATTAAGGGAGGAGGCATATTCGACGTATATCGGGTGTATTTCAGTAAATGGGAGCCCTCCAGTAGTGATGGCCTGGTAGGCAACGATGACGGAGAGGGCGATAAGACGGCCGGACTGCGGAGACGAGACGCGGAGACGATAAACACTGGGGTAAAAATACGGGAGCGGCTGATAGAAAGTCTAGGATGAAAGACGAGGAGAGGACAAAGAGGTCTAAAACGATGCAGAAGAGGGAGAGACAAAGAGGATAAAGATGTACAGAAGACGAGGAGAGAAAGATAGGGAGAGGGTCCGATGATAGAGAGGCAGCGTTGCAATCGAGTCATCCCCCCTTCGCGGAGGTCACGAGAGGCGATCTGGGGCTGCCTCCAGCTGATAGCCTGATAAGCCTCCGATCTTTCTCTGCGTCGGGAAAGTCTGAGCCCTGATTATCGCCCGCCCCTGATTGGCCGCTCTGCCGGGTCAGGCATCCACCAGGCCGCCAGTCGCCCGCCAAGGCCGATAATCCGGCGCCTTAGTCAAGGGTTTACACACGCGAACAGCTGTGATTCCCGAAAAGGCTCATATATCCGCCCGCCTATCTATCCCCGGTCTAATCTAACGCGAAGACGAAGACGACGACGATCCCGAGCTACTGCTGCTACGATGGCTGCCTCCATGATGACGATGATGCCGGGTGCGGCGCCTGCGGCCACTGCGAGAAGAGCCGTGGTGAGATCCATGCCCCTGCCCATGTCCATGTCCGTGTCCCTGCGAACCACCCTCATCCCTGCGCTCGTCAAACTTATTCTCCAGAAAGCTACCCAACAGCGCACCACCCACCGCGCCCAACAGCCCATGGCTCTTCTTATGTCCCAGATAGTAGCCCGTCGCACCGCCAACCAGCGCGCCGCCGATTCCCCGCTCCCCACCACCTTCGGCGTCTGCTTCTGTCTCGCGCTCGCGGCCTATGGAGGCTGAAGAATCTCGCGCTGACGGGTCTTCATGCGGGTGAGATTCGCTTGAATGGGTTGGTTGGTTAGCTAGGCCTAGTCCCGTCCTGGTATGAAAGCGGAGGAAGGGTAAGGTACGACTTACTAGTACTCCGCATTGCTGCCCCGCGGCCGCGGCTCGTAGTGCGGGCTTAGGTGGGTGTCGTTATGGTCGTGTCCATAGGCGTAGCTGTCTGCGCTGCTCATGCCGGAGGCTTGACCGGTATATTCATGTTGCGGCCCTGGGCCTGGATGGTAGACTGCGGGGCTCTGGGTGTACTCCTGGCCGTGCGCGGGTGCGTAGTGCTGCTGGCTGTACGCGTTCTGATATCCCTCAGGCTGCGGGGTGTGTGCTGGGTGCGCCTCGTAGTCATAGCCATACGCTGGGCCCTGGTGTTGTTGGCTCTCAGGAGGTGCTGAAGGGTAGTAGGCGTTGTCATGAGTGGGCGGGTAGGCCTGGTGCGACTGCGGCGGGTAGTAGGGATCCGACATGTTGACGTTTCTGTTGATGCTGAGGCTGGGGTTTGCTAAGAAGATGGAGAATTTGGAACAGACAAGGAAAGCGGCTGAGAGTCTGATTATATTTCTTGGGGTGTTTGCTACTGACAGGGCTGGTCTGATGACTTTGTCAGCCGCACCTTTGCCTCCACACTCGACTCACTCAACGGACTGAGATGTCGCACGAGGCTCTTTGTCTATCCAGGGTGATGGTCAATTCTGTTAGCAGTATGATGAGTTTATTCATCAGGACATGATAGCGCTAACTGCAAACCAGCTTGCTAACAGAGCTAACATACACTCATAGCTATAGCCCCCACCCCTTGACCTCTTTCATGCGTGAATACCAGTCCTGGACATATGGTAGCGCCACGTGAGGCCCATAGAGCTCCTGCTCCCACTGCGGACTGGGAGGAGCAAGTCCCGTTTCCTTCAAACACGACGCCTTCAGTTCCTCTAGACTACCGCCCCTATCATACCCCTGGTCTACCTCGCCCCGAGCAGCCATGACACTCTTCCTTAATGCCTCAGTCTCTGCTTCATCAACATCCAGACTCTCAGGGTTGACTACGACACCATAATTGTCACGAGCACCCTGGATTGTCACCAAGCGCCGACGAACCTCCAGCGCCACCTTTTCCGCAGGCCGCGTCAACGGATCTCCAAGACCACCGCCGCCCCAGGTAATCCACTCGAGCAGATCACCGGGGTCAACGCGGATATGGTCACACTTGGAGGGCAGAACTTCGACCGGCGGATCATCCTGCGACTTGGAGTATCGATACAGAATCTTCCGTGACCGGACCCCTGGCTTGCCGCCACGGATACCCCACGGCTTTGTGAACCACCTGTCATCATGGATACTGAACTCGCCGCGGGCCAAGAAGCGGTAGCTTGTACGCTGGGCGTTTCCGCCGCGGTAGAAGCCTGCACCGCCGCTGTCCGGCACGCTCTCGTTGGCTTCAATGCGGAGCGGGTAGTTCAGCTCGATGATCTCCGTGGGAATCGACTTGATAGCTGGGAAGAGACAGTGGCAGTCGAGACCATCGCCTGCGTTGCGTGCGGGCACGCCACCAAACCCGATCTGGTACAGCTGGTACCATTCGCCGTCTGGCTTGTAGCCGGAGTAGAAAAAGTGGGGAGAGTCGCTGAAACCTGCGGCCGCGGCGTAGTCCTTGTTCTTCATGCCGATGAGGGCTTGCATGACGTCCATTGTCCGACCCATCATATGTGTCCGGCATGAGATTGGTGCTGGGCGAACAGGCTTCAGGATTGAGCCCTGTGGAATGTGGATGTCGATTAGGTCGTGGAAGCCGTCGTTGATCACCGTGCCGGGTGCCGCAGAGGCAATCATGTAGTAGCCGATGAACATCCGGAACATCGTCTCGGACAGGTAGAAGTTGATACTGTGGTCGCTTTGAGGGGAGGTCCCGCTCCAGTCGAAGAGCAGGCGGTTGCCTTCGATCTTGGTCATGGTGCATGTCAATGCCCAGGGCCCGACCCCGTGCCCGTCGTCGTCGACGAAATCGGTGAATGTGCTTGATTCGTTGCCAAAGTCTGACTCGATGATCTTGACCATTGCGGTGCGGTTGCGCAGGAGAAGCTCGTTGCATGCCGCGAGATAGATCTCACAGCCGAACCGTACCACAAGCTCGCAAACACGGCTGGAGGCTGTCCGGCATGCGGCGATAATGGCCATCAGGTCGGACCTGTACCAGTCAGGCTGACGCGAGTTGCGACACAGCAGGTCCACGACGTCTGTGTTCATGACGCCTTTAGCGTACAGTTTGATACAGGGGATTTGAACGCCATCGTCAAAGATGGACGAGGCGTTGATTGACATGCTGCCGGGGACGATTCCTCCCACGTCCGTCAAGTGTCCAAATTGCGATGCCCAGCCGATGAGTCTATGCTCGTGGAAGATTGGCAAAAGGACAATCACGTCGTTCAAGTGCGTCACAGCTCCTTCAATCATGTATGTGTCATTGGTGATGAATACATCGCCTTCCTCGATTGTTCCCTTCCACGCCCGGAGGAATTGAGTGATGAAACTGCCAAACTGGCCGACGAGCATCTTCCCTTCGGCAGTGGTGATGACATTGAATTCGTCTTGCTGCTCACGGATAGCGGGTGACATGCTGCAACGTAGCATGAGGGTGTCCATCTCGCTGCGAATGGAGGCTAGGGCAGAGGCAACCAGTGTAGGGATCAGTGGTGTCGACTGCACGATCTCGAGGGCCGCCTCCGCCGTTTCGTCTTTTGATTGCTCTTTTGGTGTCTCTTCAGACGGGCGGATGAGAATGTTCCCAATGGAATCAATCTCACCATAGCATCCGGGCAGGATGAGGGTGTTGCTGTCCATTTCGGTAATTATACAGGGGCCGTCTACACGCACACCCTGTCGGGTTATTTTCTCACGATCCCACAGCGTAGCTTCCATTGTTTGCCCTTCAACAACGATCTGCTTCTTCAAAACCAATGCTTCGGCAGGCGGCTCGGTAGTCACAGTTTTGGCCAGTTGAGGGATGTCAATACCAGGAGAAGCATCAGCTGAAACAACCTCTAGGCGCATCAGCTCGAGCTCGAAGTTAGGAAGGCAGTACTTGAACTGCTGCTCGTGGAGCTGATCAAACTTTGCCTGCAGGAGCTCTCTCCATGGCTTGTCTTGAAGCAGGAGGTCCTGCGCCTCTAGCTCGACCGTCAAGTTTAGTGCTTGGCCGCGGTATCGGAGGTCGAGATGATAGCTGATGTTGAGCTGCATCGCCTGGCCCCCGTTTGAGCCTGTCATGGTACCCTTGCATGATGCCTCTAACTCATCGAACCGTTCCTTGACCTGTTTCGAAGTTGTCGCTGACAGGAGGCGGATGAAAGACAGGGACTGTGAGTGGCTCAACCTAGTAGTAGCATCTCCTAGGGCACACAGCGTTCCCGGAGACGGAGGCACAATAACAGGCCACGCCCCGAGCAACTTGCCGACGGCGTTGGCATGAAGAGGCCCTGCACCTCCGAAGGCAACAAGAGCAAACTCCTTCGGGTCGTAGCCCTGCTCGACAGAGACCAGACGCAATGCTCCGTACATGGTCTCATTGACAAGATTGACAATGTCCTCGGCCGTCTGGGTTACTGATAACTTCATTTGATCAGCAATATCGCCAACCGCGACCAATGCAGCTTCCGTGTTCAGCTTGAACTCGCCCCCAAGGAGGTTCTCCGGCAGGTATCCCAACACCAGGTTGGCGTCTGACACAGTGGGCTCGCGTCCTCCCTTGTTGTAACTAGCAGGTCCTGGAGTAGCGCCTGCACTCTCCGGGCCGACTCTCATGGTCTCAGTGATGCTCATATATTTGGCAGTGGAACCGCCTCCCGCTCCGACAGTTCGAATGTCGACGGCCGGCGAGCGAACGGTAAGCGAACCTACCACCGTCTCGCGACGGAGCTGAGGCTTGCCTTGGTGGATGATCGCGACGTCGGTCGAAGTTCCGCCCATGTCAAAGGTAATCAGGTTCTTGTATGGCGTGTTCCGCGTGACGACATCCGCAACACCCTGCACACCTCCAGCAGGGCCGGACATGAGGATGTTCACCGGCAGTTCCCCTGCTAGCCCTAGACTTGTCAACCCGCCATCGGACTTGAGAATGCGGATTGTATTTCCATCCTCCGCAAGCAATTCCTGCAGATTACTGAGGTAGGTCTGGACAACCGGCTTGACAAGCGCATTGGTGCAAGTCGTCAGCGTCCGCTCATACTCACCCACCTCCCTTAGCACATCGCTTGAAGAGATGATAGTCACATCATCCCCCAGCACCTCCCTCACAACCCCCGCAACCAAAGTCTCATGCTCACTATTACAATGCGAGTTGAGCAACGAGATGGCCACAGCCTCAGGCCGCTCAGCACCAACCCATTTCCCCAAGTCCCTCCTCAACGTATCCACATCAACCCCTGCAACGCCCTCCCCATCAACCCCCATCCGCTCCTGACACTGTATCACCCTCTCCAGCGGCACAATCGGATCTGGCGGTGTATAATGCAGCCAAGCACCGAGGCCGCCGGGGATCTGCGACCGTCTCACGGCCAAGATATCCTTGTGGCCGGCCGTGACGATCAGACCAGTGCGGGCGCCTTTTCCCTCAAGCACGGCATTCGTGGCGACCGTTGTGCCGTGGTGGATGAACTGGAACTTGCCGTCCCATGCGAAGCGGTCTTTCAGGTCCTGCTGTACCTTGCGGATGCCGTTCTTGATCCCGATGCTCTGGTCTTCGACTGTCGTTGGCACTTTGGCGCGCGCCACTTGGTTGTCCGGGGTGAAGGCGTACACGTCGGTGAAGGTGCCTCCTACGTCGGCTCCCAGCCGGTAGCCGTCTTGGGGTGGCATTGTGAATTGCTTATGAGTGAGAGAGTAGGAGTGGAAGTGGGAGACGTAGTAAGGAAGGGGGTAGACGAGTGCTATATGTAGACTACATTAGTAGTGGGGGAAGTGAGGGGCACGGCAGAGACGATGGCATCCCCCCCCTGTCTACACCAGAAACTATACTCCGTACCGACGGCCTATCTTATCGCAGACTCGCACGCGTTTCTCCGTGTGTTCTCCAAGGTACGAGGCATCGCACGAATAGAGGCCAGGGACCGGCTAGCAGCTTACCTCTTTAGGGCAGAGATAGCGCTTGGAGATTGTCTATCGCGGCGTCAATCACGGCCCACTGGTTATCTCAACTCAGTTGATCAACCCCAAGAGATCCCAAGACCCCAATTCTTATCTAAAACAACGGTTACGGTGGTGTTATTGGCATTGTCGATGATGTGACTCCAATCTGTATTCCCATCTGCCCATGTGAATCTTCCCTGTGGCAGTCCTAGAAGTGGGACATGCTGAGCCTCGAGGACCGTAAAATTATATTCTGCTCCCTCTCTGCAACTCGAATGCATCTTCCTGGTCAAAAACGCCACTGACGAGCAGAAGAATTGCATTGTGAGCCCCCGCCGTCAGGACATGCGTTAGTGCGTGAGCTGCGTGGACTAGGCTCTAGGCAAGCGGGGGATGAGCAGGGGGGGGGGGCTACCTCCTCTAATGTATCTACGACGCTCATGA
>RHLP01000556.1:0-33250 GCA_003719405.1 Aspergillus incahuasiensis
AAGTTATAAGGCTTTAAAAATTAACAGTTAAACTGTTAGTAAGTGAGATATTAGGTGGCAGGTGGTAACAGGCGGCAGATGGTCACTGACAGTATATCCATCCCACCAAATCTCTATATTCTGACATCTGTCACCATCATGACCCATTGTACTAAGCAAAACTCTGCTCAATCCGCAAACCGGAAATCCAACCTTTTGTTACCTTCGTCCTTTGTCGTCCGCAGATAAGTGTCCTTTCCTTCTGAGCTCATGGCATTCCAGATCTTGTCCCTGGACTTGTTCCGCCAGACATAGTACCATTTGATGAAGACAGTCATGAAGGCGTTCCATGTGACAATGGCAAGGAGAACCTTGTTGCCGCGTCGGTAGTATGGCTTATCATCATCACGGTAGATCTGCAGGTATTTAGCATGGACTGAGTTGGCAGGGGCAAGGTGGGTAAGGCTCACATTTGAAGAGATGATCGAACTCGCTTGGCAGATCATATTGTACAGCGCACTACCCACAGTCCTTGTGCGGACTGAGCCGGCGTTGCGAGATGTGAGACTGACTATATAGCTTATCAGCATCTGATGTAGGCAACCGTCCTGCGAAAGGAGGGTAACATACCATTGATTGAATGGATATACGGGAAGCCAATCAACAAGATTGTAAGCGCATACCAAACCCAATGACTCGCAGATGTCGGCAGCAGCTCTAGCGCTAGCAGCAAGGGGAAGCACCAGAGCGAGTAAAAGCCCACGACCGCCATGCGGTTGTTGAATCGTTCCGAGATCCACGACCAGAAAACCAACTGGATCAAGAACAGTACGTAGCCCGGAATGGTCAGCAGGTTCGTCTCGAAGGTATCAAAGCCCAATGACGTCAAGTTAATCGTGAGATAGGCAGCAATCGGGTTCGTCGGTATAAGAAGGGTCCAGCTAATGGCATATAGGGGCCAGAGATCATAGTCTGTAATGGAGGCCCAGAGTAGCGTGGGGGTGAGACCCTGACGGTTGTGCATTGTGCCCTATCTAGCGTCAGTTTAAATGAAGATATTGTGCTAGAAAATCAAGCGCATACTTTGCCCGGATCATCCCTCAGCACGCGATTCACCATAATGACCTCTTCCCTCTCATTGAACCAGCCATCACGACCACGGAACCAACTAGCTGTCTGCGTCGGCCCAGGAGGAAGATAGAACCACGAGGCAATGCCGACAATCATGGTCAGCGCGCCCTCCAAGGCAAATAACCACCGCCAGCCTTCCCACCCGCCGATCGAGTTCATATGCAGGATGCCGTAGGCCAGGAAAGCCGCGACAATGAAGGTGCCGTTGGAGGCGCAATAGAAGAATCCGACGCGGATCGGCAGCTCGCGGTTCGTGTAGAAATACGACAGGTAGAGCAAAGCGTCTGGTATAAAACCGCCCTCGACAAGACCCAGCAAGGCACGGGTTGCGTAGAAGCTCTTCTCGCCGGAGATCAGGCACTGGCAGATGCCGATCACGCTCCACGTCACCATCTGGATGGGGATCCAGACATCTGGACCGAGCTTCTTCGAGATCATCTGGGAGGGGACCTCGGCGCAGAGAAAGGTTAGATAGAAGATCATCTGGCCGTAGTTGTACTGGTTTGTGTTGAGACCAAGATCGTCGAGCATGCCGTCACTTAGGGCTTGCGAGATGTTGCCGCGGTCCAGTTGCAGGGCGAAGAACATAAGACAAACCCAGGAGCAGATGCGGTAGTCAAGCTGTTCCTAGTTAGAAAGAGTCTTATAGAAGTAAAGAACGATGCAAACTCACCTTTCGAACAAGCCGCTTCTCCTCCTGCTCCGTCCACTCCGCACTGGGATCATACCGATGCCGCCCTTCATACTCGGGAATCGGCTCGTAGAGCTCGATTGTGCCGCCGCCAACAAAGGCATCGCCTGCCTTATGCTGGAGCCTCTGCGGAAATTTCTCTGAGACGGAGTCCTGGGCCTGCTTGGAGGCCAGGGTTGGTTTCTCGCTTTCGCTCTCTGACATGGCGAAGACGTCTGCTGAATACAAATGCCAGCTGCTTGGACATATGGAAGAGCGAAAGTAGCACAACTTATGCTTCGGTGCAGATTATTTTGTATACGTGCAAGCAGGCGAAAATGATGCCATAGTAATGTCTGCGTACACTGGAGTAGCATACAATGGCGTGCGATGCCCTAAATCGATGCCATTCGGAGCTTGTTTGGCCAAGTGGATCTCCGCGGAGCTTGCCTCGAGACAAAGCTGGAACACTGCTTGGTTGGCCTTCATGGTGACTTGCAGCCATTTGAGTTTAAGACAGGCTTATTCGAAGGCAATAACTATGTCAAGAATGGATGCCGAATGCTGCAGTATACTGCCAGGGATCTCTTTGCGTATCAGGGACTCGAGTATAAACCGCCACGCCAAGCTCGCGCCATGTCGGAGGAGTTGCCTAATTGATCTCGCGTGATATTACCTGTAGATATAGGTATGCGCTAGGTAGGGGTCTGGCCGTGAGAAAGTATACGACTCGTTCCTTCGCTCGTGGCCATTGTGTACGTAGCCAAAGACCCCTTGCCCTAGTAGACTAGCAGTAGCGTAGCATCTCCATCGGGAGGAAATAGGGTAGTTGTATTCCGTCGAGGCCCACCTGACGTCCCTTGAATGTCGCCTCGAAGTTTGTGCTTGCAAGGTTGAATCGGCCGAGTAAGTGGGAGGCATCTGTCACGATCCTTGCGCGCGGGAAGCCTCGCGAGTCAGATCTAGACAGCCTGTATGCCCACCAGACGAACGAGGACATGCCCCGGGGGTAATAGAATGCAAAGCGCGAAGCAGAGGCAAGATGGCTATACATACAGTGATATCCAATGCATAAAAGTAGACTAGACTAAGTACATAACCCAGGATTATGCCCCAATAACGCCGATACCCTTACCGAACCGACCATGCTATACAGGAAAATCGACGGACACACACACATAACGCCACCGCGGACAATGGTGGAAAGATGAGCAAAAAAGGGAAAAAGCAAAATGAAAATCACATCTGATCAAGGACTTCCTCAACAACACCCTGCAGCAGCTTCAGCTCATGAAACTTCGCCACACTACCGAGCACTTTCAGGCGTTTCTCAATGTCCGCCCGGTCCATTGTCTCCGTCCATTTGCCACTGCACGAGCAATGCTCCATGAACTCGCTGATTTTCAGACTATTACACTTCGAGCACTTGAGGTCCTGTGTTTGCCACGCAACCACCATACCCCAGACCTGGCCAATGAGCATTTCCTCCAGCGCGAGACGGTCGTACTCTGTTTGACAGAAAGTGCAGCGCCATGGTCGTGACGATGAGGTGCCATCAGTGCCAGGCTCTGGAAGAACGTCTTCGTCACGGCAGAGGTCCAAATCGCGAATTAGACAGCAAGCGCTGCATGTAAGTTCTGGGATTTTGAGGCTGTTGCCTGGGTTGTTGAAGCGGCCTTCTTTGCTGAACTCGCGGACTTCGAAGAGGGCGAGAAGTTCGCGGCGGAGAAGGCGGGTTTCCAGTGTGGTTGTTTTGGATAGACTCAAAACTTGCATAAGGAGCTTGACCAGTTCGAGAGCGGGGTTGCGCTTTTCCTCATTGGGATCTGTGAGGACACCAGGGAGGATGGGGAAGACGTAGTCTGATGCAAGCTCAGGATGCAACAGTTCTTCGCGCTGGCGTCGGATAAGACCTGAGATTTGTTTTTTGAGCGGCTTGGAGAATCTTTCGGACAGGGCGGCCGAGAGTTCCTCGTTCTCTTCGCCCGGTGCTGGTTGTCCGATGGGAATCTGGGTCATGCGGGGCGTGGACGAGTCGTCATTATCTGGTCGCTTGAAGCCTTGCATGAGTTCAATGTATTCAACCACCCAGTCGTGGAAGATTGTCTGCATGGGCGTAGGCAGGAAACGGCTAAGCTGCCAGTGCATGACTGTCTCCAGTGGCTGTTCTTCCGTCTCTGAGATTTCTTGACAGCCCTTGCCACCGTAATTGTACTCGTCGTACCAGACGAGGTAGTCCCAATATTCCTTGATGTCGAGGTCGATGAAGTGGAAAGACGGGTTTGCGCGAATGGATTTCAGCACGTATTGGCTGTACGCATAAGCGTTTCCTACTTCCGTCTTCGAAGTCTGGAGCAAGAGACGGGTTGGGCTGGCGAAGACAACATTCGAACCAACGCGTCTAAATTCCGCCATGAGCTGCTGGAAGGACTTTCTTGATAGCATCCGTACGTATTGGTGCAATGAGCGGTCGTAGAGGCAAGAAGCTGGGCTCTCAACCCATCGGATTAGATGCTGCACCATGATATCTGCCATGTTGTTTCCTTGACACGCTTCCGACCACCAATGCTTCACCATTTCGCGCAATACAACTGCACCTGCGGACGCAAAGGCCTTTTCAGAGTAAAGGACCCCCGAGCCACTACCTTCGGCAGACGGTTCAGACGGCGCCAGAAGCGAGTCAGCTCCCTCCGCTTCATTAATAATAGAAGATGTGAGGATGGTATTGATGGCGAGGTTGCGAACCTCTAGTTCCACGCAAACCGTGGTGTAAGAACCGGGTAAATTGACAGATGGCATGCCAACCCTTTCAAGAGGACCGGTTATGTCATCCTTTTCGTATCCTGCGTGGTCGGGCCTCGCGGTGGACGACCACCATAGGACAACGTTATTCTGTTGAAGTCGTCTGGCGTATGAAACATCAATCAGGAATCGAGGGTCATCGCTCTCGAGATTGCAGAGCGGAACATCACCATATCTCGCAAGCATGGTAAGATGTTGAACCCACGATGAGAGGTAAAGGTAGTGCGTCACAAGTCTCCGGGCAATAAAAGACTGCCAGCCTAACGGCGGAAGGTTCATGTCCGACACTTCTGGCTTTACCGGGACAATCGGGTATTCCTTCAAGATCGGAATGTCGTGGCAAAGCCGACTTCTTTGCTGCGATTGTATTATCATAACAGTGGGATAACTCTCATCATTTCGAAGCTTCTTGATCAAGTCACCCACTTCCAGGTATGCTTTCCTTCTTGTGGTAATCTGGGTGGTTCTAAAATGGATCTTATCCTGGTACTCAAACGCCCCTTCTGCCTGATCACCCTGATCCTGCAACTTGCGGGCAAGAAGCTCCGAGTAGATCTTGTCAACGTTCGGGAGACCCTGAACATCCCTGGAGCGGTTGAGGATGACAATGTGTGCCTCGTTCTTCGTGCTGGAAAAGATAGCAAAGATCTGTTTTTCGCCAGAGGAGACATGGTATAGGAAGTGATACGCCAGATGCGAGTCTTGTAAGTATGTTTGTTCCGAGGTCGTACGGCATAATGTCGAAAGGTCGAATCCCTGGTCCAATCCTTCTCCGAGAACGCCGCGTTGCCCTTCATCAAAGGTACAGATGCTGCCCAGCTTGAGGACTGCTCTGAGGTTCAGAGGCATGTTCCTCTCGTACACACCCTCCACGCTCGGGTGCTGTAAGAGAACGTCAATTTTGTCCGCCTCCCGCAGGAAGGTTTCCTCGGACAGAGTAAGCTTGAACAAGTGAACAGAGGGATGCCCGTTCGGTAGTGTATGGTTGACTTTCTCGACCTCACACTCGGGAACATCCACATCAGGAAGCGAATCCTGTTTCAAATTGATGTAGACGCACCGGGGAACCTTGACGGTGAGAGCATGTATTTTGCGGTCAATCAGAACAAATGCCCGCACGATTCCAGGTCTTGAGGTTTCAGCAAGTTGCAAAACTTGCCAGGTACTAATATACAGCAGCTCAGCCTGGTTACGGAAAAGGTGGCTCAGAGAGTCTCCTCCAGTGCTTGCCTTCTCACCAAACAGTTGTCGGCGACGAAGTCGAGCTTGCTTTTGGATCTTCCACTTCTGCTTTTGGTATTTTAGAAACCCAACGTAGTCATCATCGATTGGTGGCATCTTCGCTGGTAGACTGGCGAAAGGATCCAAGGACGTCTTCGGTTGGTTTTCAGGATGCTTTCGCTTTCCTGACGCTTTGTGAGGAGACGAAGATTTCAGCTTTTCCATCGAGCTTGCCATTGCTTCGTCAAGATTATCAGCATGCTGAACGCGGTGGTCCAAGATGTTTGTCGATATATCAGCTAGTGGGTTCTTTTCGAACTTTCCAAACATGTCAGTCATCTTTACCTGCTTGAAGCGGTCGTCCTGCTTATTGATTCTCCGCTGCAGCCACTCCGGGTGAGCAACCCTAGGTACAGGGTTGCGAACTTTTTGAAGGGCTGCTGGGATCGTGATGAGCTTCTGTACAACAGACCCTAGTCGCTCCAGATAGTAGTCCCAGTCAATCACGCTTCGAGGATCCATATCACCAGGATCATCCTTGAGCCATTTCCGCAAGAAATGGCGCTTGATGCTCTCCTCGGCGGAGAAGATGGTCACTGGAATGGCTCGCTCTGTAACAGGTGTATTCCTCGGCCTTGATGAGATGATATACTTGCAGTTGAGACCCTTGTCCTTGACCATTTGTTCACCCAAAAACTCCGCCAATCGCCGCGCGGTGGTGATAGAGGTCGACTTTTGGTTTCCGTACTCCTCAAGAGTCTTGGACATGCTCCGGTTCTCGGAAATAAGTTCGATAAGCTCTTCATCAGCAAGAGTAGCACCGTGCTCATACAGTACGTCCAGCCACCTATCAGCCACGCGAGCCACTGCAGCATACGTCTCAGCAAGTGTTTCACCCTCAAGGAAGAACTTGAATATTTGTGTCTGGAAGATCTTGATCAACTTCAGCTCTCCTCGTCGCTTGACCTCAAAACCCTTTAATTCCGCTAGAGAGCCATCATCGTTGAAAACAGCGTAACGTTTCTTCAAATTCTTGTCTTCTTCTTTGGACGTAGGCAAGATCATTGCTCTGTAAGGTCCATCGACTTCGAAGAAAATCGAGTTCTCGCTGTGCGTCTCGTATTTGTATGTCGCGGGGTTGGAAAGAGCCTGGTATTGGTGGTTTGTATAACTACCATGGACAAGATGATTCAACATGACACAGGGGTAGGAAATGCCGAGTTTCTTGCCATTCTTGAGAGTGAATGAGAAGTTTTCTGGGAAAGTCCCTGGAAGCATACACCAGATACCGTCTGTGTCAAGTTCTAGCGGTCGTCCAATCCGGTCAACAAGTTCCCTGGCCATCTGGATGATACGTGCTCCAGTCAGACAGGTGACACCAGCCATCTCCATAGAATACCATCTAGACCCCTTTCGCATGACATAACCGTAGAAACTGTTCAGGATGACTTTGTGAGCAAGCTGCAGGGAGTCGTACAAAACAATCATCTTTTTTGCCTCCTCAACCTCTGCTGCCGAGGCACCGGATGACTTCAAGGACTCGGTTTTTCCCTTCCAGACCTTTTGCTTCCCCTTGAAATCATATCTTCGATCTCGGAAGCTACGTACAGTGTCCACATAGAACGGGTTTTCTCGTTGGCAAATGATAGCTTCCCGCACCATCGTCTTGCTATCGTGAATCTTATGGTAGATCTTCTTGCTGTAATCTTGTAACCTCTTCTTAACGATGGCCGCCTGTTCTTCGGCACTCAACTCGGTAAACGTCCTCATAGGACTTTTCTTGGTCCTGCCAGGAAAGCGCTCATTTTGGACTGCGTGCCTGATCATGTTGTATTCATCCCTCTTAGCTGGAAGGAATTCGCCTCGCCAAGCCCATGGTAAGCGTCTATCACAGGTCTTTCCAGGGCGGTTGAAATCACATGCAGCGCAGTTAGACTCTTGGATGAGAGAATCGGGTTGCAGTCGATTGGTGATCATGATGTTGGGATACATAGAGGCGACGTCCAAATGGTAGATGAATGGGACTTCATTTCGATGCGGGTTTTCCTTGAGGTTGATGAGGAGTTTAGAGATCTGCGCCTTGACCTCATCATAGTTCGTGACATCGTCCAAAGACTTCTGCTCCTCCACTTCAATGCTGAATTTCAGAGCGGCATCGAGATCCCGAAGCAATTCGTCCACGGCGGCGGGCTCAATATTGAATGATACAGGGATGTCACTTCGGAACACTCCAGCCTCGATACTTTCCACGTGTCCACCGACATACGTCTCAGACTCAACCAGGTGGCCTTCGTAGAAGGCCTCTGGCGGATCTTTGTGCTTGTTTGGCAAGACTATGTTGCCCTGGTATGCTTGGACCATGAGCAGCATTTCACAGAGCGTTCCTGTACCTTTGCGCAGCGTATCATCCGGGTTCAGTGGAAGAATCGTGCAAAGGGAGAAGATGAAGGGATGAATGTACTTCATGTATAGATAATATGTCGCAACGGCATCGGAAACGGAGTATTCGGCCAGCGTTTGCGGGCGTTCGCTTGCATAGGGCGTCATGAGTTCTGGATCAAGTTCATCGGGATCATATCCGAGCTTTGCAACAGTAACAGCTTTTAAACCACGAGAACCTTGAGGGAGATAACTGTCACGGTTGACCCACGCAAAGCAATCCATATGCGCGCAATGATCGCTCACGTAGATGTCTTCGTTGTTTTTCCTGAACCCAATTTCCTTGTACATGTCAATACCTAGGACGCTTGACCTAGCTTCAACAAAAGGCCAATCGAAAAAGTCACCGTTGTACGTGGCTATCACTGTCGGTTTTGCTTGCTTTATGTGTTCAAAAAACCTTTCGAGAACGGCCCGTTCGTTCGGCTCGTTGAAAATCATGAAAGGACCATTGTATTCAGGTTTGGGCGTGTACTCAAAGTCGTCAATATCCTCCGACACTATCTCTCGGTTGGTGATTAAGAATCCCTGACCATCGATCATGTACGATATCATCATAATCTGGTCGATCACCGAGTCGGGGAACTTGAGTGGTAGCTTTGTTGTCTCGATATCGAATGCAAGGACAACCGGGTCCGCTCGAGTAAGTCGTTCTTCCAGGCAGGTCAATGAAATAACGCCATGTTTTGCCTCTACCGTGTACCATTTTCCTATCCGTATATCTAATTGAATGTCAGCTATTTAACCTGGGCTCAATGCGAATCATGCATACCTTTATCAATCGCCACTCTAACATGGTATGGAACATCATACTCTCGAATATCAATTATATAATCACTCGCAATAGTGCTGCCGTTAGGTCGTGCCTCGTTAAGTTCGTCATCAAAGAGATCAAATCCAGCATTCGCGCTTGCACAAGGTTAGCAAATACTGTGGAAGAGAAGTTTGCGAAACCCTCACCTCGAGATCTCCACGTAAGTATCCATCATATTCACATTCTTCTTGTTCTTCTCTGCTAAAGGTAGAAGAGTCTTCCGCACCTCAAGCAGATGGCTCACACTGGCAAAGTCCAACTGAAGGAATGTCCGCCGATGCCCAAGCAGGTGGTTTGGTAATTTGAGATCCTCCTTGACCACCCTCTTGATCTTCTTTATGAGCCCTTCGAACATCCTCCGACACCATTCCTCGACCTCCGGCTCGTGGCCCGTTTTGACCGCAAGCAGGAAATAAGGGTCATATTCCACTGTCGCTTTGAAGCTGCCGCCGTCGTCTTCGAGGAAATAATAGTCGACACCAGCACGCCCTCCTGGAACATTTGGGTCCTCTATTGATGTGCTGTGCATGTTGATGAGCCATCCTGCTCGTTTGTCGCCGGCTTCGAAGCGCGGAAAGCCGAGTGTCTCGTCAATGCTGTTTGCCAGCCGGATCGCCTCGAACTTCTCATCCTGAGAGGTCGCTTCTGAGGATCGCAGGGAAGAAAATTCGACGGTCTTCGTTTTTTTGGGGTTGAACGATGCGGCGCCAGACCGGAATTTGTTGCCATATTTACTCGGTTTTCGCGAAGGCATTGATATACGCCCCGGCGGCTGGGGATCACTGCGATATTGAGAGCGAAATTTGGTGGGACATTGATCGGGAAAAGAACGAGGGAGAAATACTGGGCCCTGCTTTAAGCTCGAGAGGCTTAACTTAGTGAATTGGACAAATGACTGGTAATCAAGATCTAATGGGTCTCGATTTGGCTCGAGCATGCAGAACCCATCAAAGGGCTCCGCGGCGACCTACGCGTTCGCGTTCTACTATACGCGTGATGCGTGATTGGTCAGAGAAGCTTGACCGCCGGATGAATTAACCTCGAACAGAGCGAGATCTAGTATACGGAATAACATACCCCCGCGATACCATGATTCTTTACCGAAAAAGGTGAGCAATGTATCAGCCTACTTGACTTATTTTACTTGAATGACAACCCGAATAAATATGGCAGGCGACTCACAAGAAACAACGACATCTATAAAGGAGTGGGGCGTCACTGAGCAAACTTCCGAGGGTCTATCGAAACCAGACACAAAGTATGAGCACTCGAAGTCGCAAGCCGGGAAACTATGGGATGCATTTGGCAACCCAGAAGACCAGGTCAACATGCTACCTACGGCGCATGGAAAGCGCGCCAATGATGGCTCGCTCATGGGAGCTTTGAAAACATTTGACCTCAGTAAAAATGCAAGCACATTCTACAAAACGTCGTGTGTCCGCGACGCCCTGCTTTATGGGATTGGAGCTGGGTTCGGTGCTGGAGGGATCAGGGCAATCCTGGGAGGTGAGTCTATCTGTCTGTTTCCGTGAAATCGGGCGATGCGAATAAGACTGATGTAAACCTGTGTAGGAATGCGCTCTATCCCGCTAGCGTGCAACTGGGCATGCGGCGCCTTCGTCGTTACGTCCCTCGCATCTAATGAATTCTGTCGTTATCGTCGCCTACAAGAATTGGATGGAATGAAACAAGCTACGGAGATGATGCAAGAGTTAAAGCTCAAGAAGATACGAGAGAAAGAGAAAAAGGCCGCGGAAGAGACCGCTCGTTTAGCGGAAGAAGAACGACAGCGCAAGAGTTGGACCAACCTAGCGAACTACAAGTTCTGGTAGACCATTGCATATTCTGGAGAGTCATGGAGATTAACCATGCTGTATATTGTTAAGGTTTGGATGTACTTTTATTGATGTATATAAGCCCTTGATTCCCCGAACGCCAATTGCCTAGCTCAATATTCAAGAGGCCGCTCCATTAGGTATTGATGATTCCGGTTAACGCCGCTGTCATTTGCATAGTGCGCCCTATAAACAGAGATCGCTATCCGCTGAAGTGAAAGTAGGTCGTCGCAGAAATGAGGTAAAAATGAATTTAGACGTTGAATTTAACCTTCTTTTGTATCCCGCCTGACTGAACCGTTCGCAAACTGTTCATGTTGTCGCCAACCCGGCGCTCCCTTCGCCTCTCACGCGCTTCCCGTGCTTCTCGATTTTTCCATTCCGCAACCTGTTTCTTTCTTTTCTGCGACCTAGTCCATGCCATTGCTGCAGTGGGCTTGAAGCCTATGCCGTTGATGCCATAGCCATCGTCGTCTGGATCAGTCGGGTCGTGGCCGGTTATTTCAGAGTCGTTCCAAGTCAACAAATCCTCCGCCCCGAGGCCAGGAGGTGACGGTGATCTGCTTGGGCTGCGCGTTTTGGTAGATGCAAGATCGTATTTCCTTTTCCGAGGGCTTCTAGTGGGCTGCCTCGAAGTGTTCAGCGGTGTCTCTGGGATTTCGAGCTGAGACTCGGCCCTTGCGGCCGGTATTGGAGTGGGTGCACGGTCACTCAAGGGAGGAGAATGGCGCTCTGTAGCTTCAGAAGAGTCCGAATAGTGCATGTCATGGGAGCCATGTAGGCTCGAGTTGCTGAAGCGAACGTTTGCCTGCAAAAATGGTAATAGAGTTGTTTGGTGGAGACTGCGATCGGGGAGCTGGTGGTGGAAATCGCCCCGTATTGCCAGTCCAGCTAGGCGGCCAGTCACCACGGCTCCAGGGCTATCTCTTCCCTGGTCCTTACCGTCGCGGACTTTGGCTTCTTGAGGGCTAACGATGGATGGGCTAGATTCTGGAGAGCTGGAGAGACCGAGGTCGTTGTACTTTTTTGATGGTCTTCGTTCGAGAAACGGGGTGCTTGTGATTAATGATAAGTCTGATGCCATCATTGCCGCGGGGCTGAGATTGTTCCGAGTGAGGGGTATAAGCGATGAGATAAGTCTGCTATTTGAGCGAAGTTCTCAGCTCCTACGAGCGTCTTTTGATAGAATATACCAAATGCATCATCAAAAATCTCGGTGAAAGAGAGGAGGGAGTGATTATGCCATTGCGATGACGGTGAAGGAGAGAGGCAGGCACGATTAGTTGGGAAGCCTCCCTTGAAGGTGAGGGGATGGCCTCGTCCCGTTGGAGAAGGTTCCAGGCACCCAGCAAAACTATGTAGGTGAGGCAAAAATAGAAGTTTCAAAGGTGATATTCTGTAACTAGAAGCCAAGTTTTGAAAGGCATAGGCCTTGATCACATAATTTACAGAGATAAAGCCCGTCAGATCATGAAAGAGCAAACTGAAACAAACATCGGATAAGCCAAGACAGAGAGAAAAAAGCAACCGTACAACGCCGCGAGCAGACGCCCTCCCATTCAAGAAATAGTACTGGCTTTAAACCTTCTTCTTCTTCTTGGATGGCTCTGCATCAGCGTCGTGCTTTCGCTTCTTCTTTTCCGAATCGCCACCCTCAGACTTTCGCTTCTTCTTTTTCTCCTCCTTGGCGCCCTTGTCCTTTTTCTCCTTCTTTTCCTTCTTCGCCTTCTTCTCGACCTCGGCGTCCTTCATCTCGGCGTCGCTGTCGTCGCCATCAACGTCCATACCGGCCAAGACAGCGTCCATAGCGTTTTTCTATAAACAATTAGTTGCGGGCTAGTTTATCACGTGATCCAGGAAGACATACCATGGCAACCTCGTTCTTAGTAGGGGCGGCACCAGTCGAATAGAATTCCAGACGCTCTTCGACCTGCTTCTTGAGAGCATCACCGTACTTCGTAGTCGGGGTGTCGCTGAAGTTGTCAATTCGGGAAGCGATAGAGCACTTGTTGGCCAGGAAACGCGAAATGCGACCCTTGTTCTTAGGACCAGCCCTGCCGATGAAGGAAGAGTGGTACAGAAGACCGTACTTGGGGGTGTTTCCCTTGGTCTTGAGGGCTCGGAAAAGAGCCTTCTCAGCACCCAAAATCTGAACAGTGGAGGCGGGGTACTTGGAAAGGTTGGTCAAACTTCCAGCATGTGAGATGAGGCGAGCGCCGACGATATCGCCGATAAGGGCAGCAAGGTTAGGGGCGACGACGTTCATCTTAGATACCAGGTAGGAGTGGAGAGATTTGCGGTACTTGGAAAGGCTGACAACTCGTTGCGCGAAGGCGATAACGTTCTCCATGTCGGCTTCTGAGATATCCTGACCCATACTGCGCTTCGCGGCGTCGATGATGCTCTGAGCAACGCCTTCATCGTCCTCGACAAGGGCAGCGATATCGTGCAGACTCTCGTCAGTCAGAGTCTTCTTGTCCTTAATGAACAGGGCGAGCTGGGCGTAGCGCTGGTTGTCCGACACGATCTTGATGAGTTCCGGGAAGTGCCAAGAGTACCACTCACGCACCCTCATGGAGAAGGTGTTGATGGCCTTGTCGAGCTGGTCAAGGATGGCAATGGCCTGAATGATGTGGTTGTCGTCGCGCTGAACCGAGAACTTGACCTTAGCACGCGAGTACGCGTGACCAAGACCGAGTTGGGCAGTGTCCATGTCGCCTTCCCGCAGTTGCTTCAGCAGTTTGCTAGCATGTAGCCTAACTCCACGGAGCATATCTTGAACGACCTCGCTGGTGTCACCGGTCTCGCAATCGACAAAAGAAAAGGCGGACTTGATGCTGGTAGCCAAGTTCCTATCCGCGAGTCCCACCACAATGTTCTTCTTCTTGCTGGGTTTCGGCAGGTTCATCTCAAGGAAAGAAATAAGCGTTTCAGAAGCGACACCTTCTGAGATATCGTTAATCTCGCTCAGGGCCTGCTTGTTGTTCCTACGTTTGGGTCAGTCGCGGACCGGATACAAGCCAAGGGCCATGAAGCATACTCAAAAGGCAAGAAACTGGAAAGCTGGACCATCTTGCCAAACTTCGCCAGGTCATTGACACCCTCCTGAACTTCTTTCAGGTTATGTCCCACGGTATCTCCCTTGTGGGCGACTTTGAAGAGCGAGTAGCCCATAGGGCCCTCGAAAAGGATGAAGTCAGCCATTGCGAATGGGTGAAGATCTGTAGTACTAGATATATAGCACTTCCAGGCGTTATAAAATCGATCCCCCTTCGACTTTGGCGGAACTTTGCGGCTGTAAACCTGCTGGCGGCCGGCGTGGAAATTGACGAAAGTGCCTGAAGGGTAGATTTGCAGAGTCGAACCGCCGGAGCTCTTTTTTTTTCACAGCCGGCGCTAGTAAGAATCCCGAATGTGGGCTTTTTGCCAAAACCACGGCCTCACCGCATTCGACGGGAAACGCTACGGGGAGTGCGGCTACACTTTCGCAGCTGCAAGCTCCTTTTCTTACGTTCCTGTTCTTCTGATCTCTGATCGTCACCTACGTATATCTGCTCATTGTATATCTATTCTGCAGATATGTCGGCAACCCAGCTGCTGAATCCCAAAGCGGAGTCGAGGGTATGGAGAAATGCCCCTCAGTAATTGTGCAGAGACTAACAAACTACAGCGGAGAGCGGAGGCTCTGAAGGTGAACATCAGCGCTGGTGAAGGTCTTCAGGATGTCTTGAAATCCAACCTAGGTCCTTCGGGAACCTTGAAGATGTACGTCTCACAGCTCGAACTCGGTGTGCTAAGCTAATTGTGCTAAGGTTGGTGGACGGTGCTGGTGGTGTACGGATACCTATGCCAATGATAAAATAACGATGTCTAACAGTGCCACAAACAGATTAAATTGACGAAGGATGGAAATGTTTTGTTGCGCGAAATGGTAGGCCGAGTCTCTTCCAGCAAGCTGTGGACGAAGTGGCTAATTGTTACAGCAAATCCAAAACCCCACCGCCGTAAGACCGTCACTCCTTTAACGGCGATGTTCTAGTACTGACTACAGAAGGTCATGATTGCTCGTGCTGCGACAGCACAGGATGATATCACAGGCGATGGGACGACGTCGGTTGTTTTGCTGGTTGGAGAGCTTCTTAGACAGGCGGATCGTCACATTTCAGAGGGACTGCATCCCCGAGTGATCACGGATGGTTACGAAATTGCAAAGAACGAGGCTCTCAAGGTGAGTAAGGTGCACAGTCAGTTCCGGCGCAGCGCTGATTAGACTGGCGAATAGTTCCTCGACCAATTCAAGATTGAACGAGCCATCGACCGCGAACTTCTCCTATCCGTCGCTCGAACCTCCCTGAGCACAAAGCTGAACGGCGCCCTCGCCGAGAAGCTTACCCCCGATATCGTCGACGCCGTACTTGCTATTCACCGAGCTCCTGAGAAGCCCGACCTGCACATGGTCGAGATCATGACAATGCAGCACCGCAGCTCTTCCGACACACAGCTTATTCGTGGTCTTGCTCTAGACCACGGTGCCCGACACCCCGATATGCCGAAGCGCGTCGAGAATGCCTTTATCCTTACCCTTAATGTCAGTCTTGAATACGAAAAATCGGAGATCAACTCTGGATTCTACTACTCATCCGCCGAGCAGAGGGACAAGTTGGTGGAAAGCGAGCGCAAATTTGTGGACGCTAAGCTGCAAAAGATTGTTGAGCTCAAGAAGCAGGTCTGCGGCGATGATCCTAAGAAGGGCTTTGTTCTTATCAACCAGAAGGGGATTGACCCCCTCAGCTTGGATGTCTTGGTGAAGAACGGAATCATGGCTCTGCGAAGAGCTAAGCGGAGGAACATGGAGCGTCTCCAGCTGATCTGCGGAGGTATCGCTCAGAACAGTGTTGAAGATCTTACCCCCGATGTTCTTGGATGGGCTGGGCTTGTCTATGAGCACCAGCTTGGTGAGGAGAAGTACACATTCGTCGAGGAGGTCAAGGACCCCAAGTCCGTTACCATCCTGATTAAGGGCCCCAACGGACACACTATTGCACAGGTCAAGGATGCAGTCCGAGACGGTCTGCGATCAGTGTACAACACCATCGTCGATGGCTGCGTCATTCCTGGTGCGGGAGCTTTCCAGGTTGCCTGCCATGCTCACCTTACATCCGATAACTTCCGCAAGTCCGTCAAGGGCAAGGCCCGGTGGGGGGTCGAGGCATTTGCTGACGCTCTTCTGATTATCCCCAAGACCCTTGCCGATAACTCCGGACACGACATCCAGGATTCTCTGGCTGTTCTGCAGGAAGAGCGCGCAGAAGGCAACATCGTTGGTCTGGACCTGACTACGGGCGAACCTATGGATCCCGTGCAGGAGGGTGTGTTTGACTCATTCCGCGTCCTTCGCAACTGCGTCGCTTCCAGTACGGGCATTGCCTCGAACCTACTCCTCTGTGACGAGCTTCTGAAGGCTAGGCAGATGGGTAAACAGGGTGGACCCGGTGGTGACATGGAGTAAGGCTCTCACATACAAAATATAGATAAAAAATCATACCATTCGGGAGCCGCCTTGTACAGCTTTCTGCCTAAAATATACGAAACAACTTTGGTATTGGTAAATAATGCCATCAATCTAATTCTGATACGTACTATCATTTATGTTGCCTAACATTAGATGCTCCCGCTACCCCGATCATGTGAAATACGCTGATGCCCTAGCGTCGTCGGCAGGGCGTCTGCGAGAGGTTGATATCAGACGAGTAGGTTCAGAGATTGGTTGAGTTCAAGGAGGATGGATATATTGAGTTGGCTAGGTAAAATGAAGCTGCCTCCCTCATAGCAAGATCAATATAAGACTGGGGTATATATCAATAGCACACGAGACAAGTGACTATTACTCGTCGTCATCATCAGTACCTAGAATATCTAGTTCCTGGTCGTAAACAGGCTCTGACTGGCTCAACAAGAAGCCTTCTTCCCTGACGGGGTCCCGTACACTAGATTGGTGAACTTTAGTCCACTCCAGAACCCTGGACTGTCGAATGACGACTGGAATTGCCTCGCTTTCCCCCGAGCCCGTTTGCGTCCCCTTGCGTGTTTTAGAGGGCGTGGCGGGCTCGACGGCGCCCAGACCACGGAGTGCGGTGATTACATCCTCCGCTAGCATGCCTGTAGCATGCCCGATCTCCTGGACAGTCATGAATTCGTGTGGGTGTTTCTTGCGACCTTTGTTGGAGGTCGGCTTCTGCGTCTTCGAGTCATCCAATTGCGCCGCTATCGCTCTAGCCGCAGTATCATTGCTATCAGAAGAATACGGCAAAAGAAGATGCCTAGCGATGCGCTCCTCCCAGAACCGACTATAACTCTTGCTCCCCA
Organism: Aspergillus incahuasiensis; assembly: GCA_003719405.1. Taxonomy (NCBI): domain Eukaryota; kingdom Fungi; phylum Ascomycota; class Eurotiomycetes; order Eurotiales; family Aspergillaceae; genus Aspergillus; species Aspergillus incahuasiensis. The sequence continues at coordinate 17,258 of RHLP01000556.1, forward strand.
TCTCGCTAAGCGGCTTTTCCGGACCGCCGATTAGGCTGCTATCCCGCTCCCAGCCGCTGATTTTATAGCTTACCCCCATTAACAACTTTCCCAGCTGTTTATGTTGGTATGGCGGGAATACAAGTATACAGGCTAGGTTGTTCGCATCCCAGGAGAGCTTTTCCTTCGAGAAGAAGCCGAGGATGTGGTAGGTCTCGCTCGGGCCATTGTCATCGTTATTTGAGCCGGTAAAAACGAGGATATAGTAGAGGAATGACACGACATCGAAGAAGACCGACTTATGGTCGAGGAAAAGCTTCGCAAAGAGCGAAAGATTCTGGCCGAACAATTTGTGGTCCGCGCCGTCGACCTTCCAAACGGAGTAGCCTGCATGGTCGTACACTTTCGTTCCGGGGGGTGTTGTACGATGCGGGCAAAGTCTCGTATGACTTGCATGCGTGTTTATGTCGCAGGAGTATCGGAAACACCACCGGCAGACATAGAGGGTGTCTGTGTCCTTGCTCACGAGGTCCTCAGGGTAGATGGACTGGTACCACGTCTGGAAGCGCAGGTTGCCGAGGACGACGTGCTGAACATTGCGAGTCAGAGATTGCGCTTGGGAGTCTTCGGTGGCCATGGGCACCAGGAAGCTTTTGAGAGCTTATATACGCGTTTAGGCAGGTTCAAGTATAATATGTCCCAGAGCTGGGATGAGGACGCGTCGGGAGGAATCGCACTTCGAGGAGGCCATTGGCGGTTGATCTCCTGAAGATATTCTTCGATGGGCATGCAGTTAGCCTTGGAATCGGTATGCCATAGCGGGCTAGAATATGACGGGGACGGTCTTTTGGTATTTCTCTCTAACATGCGCGGCGACGCGATGGTTACTGCTTTGGTGCCAACCACGTGATCTACCCAAGCAGCGCGTGGCACCAAAAAGGCTCAAGAGCACCGTTCCAGCCCTGGGATTTTGGCAAACCTCATAATATTTTGCCAGTAAAGGATTCTGTATATGAGTAGACTGCTGGCTAAACCGTATGCACACTCGGGGTATTCCAGCTTCAAGTCTTCCAGACATCTGCACAACAATACCCTTATAACTACTAGCAGTCTAGTAGCACTGAACAGTCGACGATCCGAGGTCAGTTGATCCACCTGCAACCAATCAATACGCGGGGTACATCCAATCGCCGTTGATTATCGAAGCTTCGGATGCGCTCTGGACTGGGACCTTTCCGCCGGTTTCAAGCTCTTGAAAGCTGCAACACATCTTATTCTGTTGCCTGGATCTCCCTACCATGCTCCTATACTACGATGACCGATAATTCTTCATTTGTATATCGGGAATTCGCCCCTTCTGCCGCCTGACGAGAACTTTGCGAGACAAACATCCGAGGGAAGCTTTGATAGGCCTGCCGATATCACAGGCAGCAGCCGCCGTATCCCCAGCGCCACCCTCCTCTTACAGGCTTTGTTCCTCTTTTCTTCCAAAGGCATCTTCTTTTTCTCCGTCATTTATTCCCATTATTTCCATCACCATTTTTCATCGATTTCCTTTTGGACACCCTGTATCCTTGTCTTTTTTGCTCGGCAGCCAGATGTCCATAAGTGGGCCCGTCATAGTACAGTATGCTTAAGCCATTTCTGATAAGGGACCTTCACGAGGATTCCCCATCTCATGAAGTTCTTGAAGACACCGCATCGGACTTGTACAATGCCACGGATGTGAGCGTTGGTCCTCAACGGCGACATGGGCTTGTGCAATTAGCCGCGGCCGACTACGATGAAATCGCCTATATACATCCCCAGGCTCGCTTGTCTTATCTAGATGATGACGATGGAGATACCATCATGGCAAGTGCCTTCATCAATAATCATCCACCCTAGCATTTGCTAATCGTGTCTTTAGGTCGGGTCATCCCTCGAGCTTGCTCAGCGCCTCGACGAGCCGCTTTCGCACAATACCGATACAGGATTCCCATCGACTGTACATCTGTTCGACATTAGACGAAGAAGGTCTGTCACTGAAATTTGGAAACGATATGAGTACCAAGACTGCCAGTCGGTCCCGGAGTTACAGGATACGGATGTCGCTATAACCAACATCGACGACCATCCGGCGACGTCGCAAGCCGAGCAGCCCGATACCAACCCTGATCCGAGCCCGCGCCTTGAATCTGAGCAGACGAACACGGACGGAAAAGAGTCGTCTGAGTCTTTCCTTTCCGCATTCGAGACGGAGATGGCCAAGATGTTATACCAACCTCAGCATTCAGAAAACCGCGCCTCGGAAAGTACTCCGCCACCCAGGACGGCGCAGACCGAATCAACTCCCAGTCTACCGAGGGAGACGGCCGTAGCCTTTGCTTCTGCCTTACGAGGCATCGTAGAAGTGGCAGAACTCATTAAATCTGGGGTGAGATCCAGACTTCCTGAACTCGAGAGGCATTTGGACAACGCACGGAGAACCCTTCCAAGCGATATCACAGACTCCATGCGAGCCACTTTTCTGGCATTCGAGGAGCAGGTCAAGGCAATGGTGGCCACTCTTAACAGTATACCAGAAACGATAAGACGTGACAATGGACCAGGAAGCGCCTACCTCTTTTCGGAGCTTCCTACGTCCTACAACGCCATGGACGGGTTGCGTGAAATGAGCGTGCAGCTCGGCGGCATGGGACAAACCTTGATAGATACTCTTGAGTCGGGTATCCGAGGTGCTTTCCCAGGTCCGGCAGATAGCATCTTCTCTAGTTTCCCAAGTTTCTCGGATTCAACCAACTCACCAGCGAACGCAACAAATGGTGAGCAAGAGGGTTCCTCGCGTCCGCAAGATAGCAGAACTCGCAGCCAGGCACAGCCAGGGAATTCCACTACATTTCCATTTCAGCAGCCAACGGCTGCCTCAAGCCAGATATCGAGTTCACGACCGCCTGCGTCGCATCATCCTTTCTGGGCCCCTGGCCCGCTTCCTATCCCGCCCCCATACATGCCTCCCTTCAACTGGCCAACATTTCCGACTGGCTCACCAACACCTTTCACAGCCACAGCTGGTCCTAGCACTGCTGCCGACTCCCAGCAAACGCGCTTTGGCATTTCGGAGGCCCGGAGTTCCGAGTCTCACCCACCTCGATCATTGTTCATTGGTAATATCGGGTTCAACGTTACCGAGGCGATGGTCAGGGACGTTTTCCAGTCTAAAGGCCTCGAGGTTGATGTGAGCCTTCCGTCAGATTCCAAAAGTGGAAAACATGCTGGATTTGGTTACCTCAATTTCGTCTCGGATCCGAGTGTCACGCAGGCGATGAGAGAAATGCAAGGAACCGTTATAGATGGACATCGCATTAATCTTGAATACGTTGACCATTCCCCCATCAGGGAGGTCGTGTCGCAAGAGGCTGATAGATCGGATACTAGGGTGCCCCCTCAGACGTCGGGTATTGATTGTCATGCTGTTGATTATCCTCTGGCATCTGTGCCCAACGACCACACTGATTCGAAGCCTCGCGATGAAACAGTACATGATCGGCTGCTTGCTCAAACAGAAGCGCGATTTCCACCCGTCTCTCAGCTGGATGCACACATATTGGCGGGGCCTTCCTCTGGAGCAAGTCAACCATCTGCGCCTGCTGGGCCTATTCGTTATGTCCCCGCTCCTCGCCTACGCGATTGTATTCGCTGGAAACCTGGTCACGGACCCGAAAATCCGTATGGTCTTGCCAATCTAGGTCCCTCCAACCTAGACCCATATACATGCTCCTCCCATCCTTCTGAGCGTCAGTCCGGGTTGACACGACGAGCTACCGAACGTCACTCTTTTCGTGGCCCGACACTGTTTCCCAGGACCCCCCGTCATCGAGCCTCGTTCCATGGTCTTTCAGAAGCCGTCCCAGAGCATATACCAAATTCAAACACGCCGAAAGCAGAGCTTGATATGCAGAACTACACGAGAGCGTCGAAAGAACAGAAACGCCGCGCTGTAGCAGAGTGCGTCTCCATGTTGATCCAAATGGGGTATGGAAGTGAAGAAGATGGCGGCCGCCAGCGGTTAGAAATATATGCGGCCGCAGCGCAGGGCAATTTGGCGGAGGCAATCGACATGATTGAGGAAGAACGCAAGGCCTATGAACAGCGCCAGTAGTCTTGTTTTACGTGACTGATTATTCCAATTACTAATTCTTTGATGTGCGAGTTTTGGCGCAATTGTTAAAATGATTTGATCTGTATTTCCAGAAAATCTACTTCTTGAATGTACCCTCCTTACGATCCAGACATGACGTCTTACAACGGTACTAACCTGGCGTGGTCAATTTAGGCAAATAGAGTCATGCCTCGGGCAGAATGTAGCTGTGCTTGCTTCGGCTGCGTAGTTATTAAGCTGCCATATACAGCATCGGTCAAGCGCAAACCAAGAAGCACGCTGCGTTGAGTAGAAACATGCATTCCCATCCCTGTGATTACAGAACTTGAGTATATGACTAAATGCTACATTCCCAGGTTGGCCGTCTCCAAGCAAGCATAATGGAACAGCATCAAAAGTGCCGCTGGAGTCATTGCCAATAACCAGGCTAGTTAAGAGAGCGTGCTCACTGCGCTGAATGCACATAAGGAGAAACCCCTAATTTAATAGGTCAATTAGTGTCTGGTGCCTATTCTGTCAATGCTTTACCTGGTGGAGAAGATTGGTAAGAACAACATGTATATCTATCTACCTAGAGACTCCCAGGTGCTGGTAGGCTTGAGAGTAATCCATATGCTACTAAGGCCAGGCTTCCAACATAAATCATGAATAAGGGCACGCCTCGTAACATCATATTGCAACTTGGAATTAAATCAAACAGGCACGGCATGATTACTGTTCTGTACACAGTGCCGTATACTCTGGAAGAGACACCATTCACCTTGCTGGTTAAGAAAGTCGGGCCATCATATTCGCGGTCTAGGACCATGCCCTAACAATATTAGTGTTGATATCGTCATGATCATTGGCAACATAACTGTTGCGGCTCAGTCTCCATAAGTTCTCAGATAACTGTGTTCCCAACATGTTGGGCGTGCTGCTTTGTTGAGGCGATGCGTCTATCTGTAGTATAAAATGGGCCTGGCGCACCCAAACCATGACAGAAGCAACCGGGTCTGCGCTTGCAATTGCGTTGATTGGAAGCTTTGTGCAGACTAGGGATGCGGTAGGGCCTCAGATGTTCAAGAAAAAGTATTCGCCACTGTGTTAATTGCCGTGTGGGCTCTCTATGGGCCTCATAGCTCTTTGCGGCCTGGTAATGGGATACACGTGGTGGGTGACGCGTCAGGCAGAGCGCGACACGCGGATGTATAAGATTGCAAGGAAGAAGACCAAGCGGAAGAATGGGACTGTCCTGGATGATGCCTTGATCATGATCTTGAGAGGAAGTTGATATGGCGGCTATGGTGGAAGACAAGGTCTAGATGTCATGGCCTGTTTGCGGATCATCATTCAATCAAGACTGAGCCTGGTGCAGCTAGTCATTTTCCTGCAGTCGGTCGTGGTACGGCCTGCGCATTTTTCTGTCAAGGAGAAGCTTCACCATCTGTTCAAGCCCCATGTGCGAAGCAATTTGAAGAACATTCCCTCGCATCCCAGATTCAGAATAAATATCAGCGCCACCGTCGAGCAAAAGCTCTACAACCCTCTGGTGATCCTCCTTTACCGCAACTTGCAGTGTTGTCCCAGAGCCCTTGTAACTGGCAATCACCATATTCGCGTCAGCGCCGCCGGCTAGTAAGAGCTCAACAACCTTGTCATGACCTGCAGACGATGCTGTATAGAGTGACGTTTCACTATATTTTCCTCTTCCGTTAACGTCGGCTCTTTTATCAAGAAGCAACCTGACAATATCCTCATGTCCTGCCTGGGCTGCGCCTTGGAGTACTGTAACATAGGCACCATTTGAGATCCATGTTGATGATAGCACAGCTGGCTAGAAGTCGTTCCACAATCCCCATGTGCCCTTCAGCTGCTGCTACATGGAGCACGGTTTTGTAGCACCGGTGTTTCAGATGGGTAATGATGTTCGCACCGTGGTCCAGTAGTTGCTCAATGATTTCTTCATGTCCTGCGGCTGCAGCATAAAAGAGCGCAGTACATTCAAGGCCACTCTGTGCATTAGCATCAGCCCCATGGTCAAGTAGGGTAGTAACTGGACGATATCTTTGTGACCTGCACCCGCTGCAGCCATCAGTGGTGTCTTACAGGCTACTCCCCGCAGGTTATTTACATCTACACCACTACGAAGCAATAAATCAACGACCTCAGCATTTCCGCTCCTAGCAGTCAAGTGTATCGGGCTCACTTGATCTCCGATCTTTTCCGTCCAGCCATCATAATGGCAAAAAATCTCGGCTTCAAGATCGTCCTTAGTGACGAGGTTTGCGATGAACCACGCAGACCCTTGGAGGATCCTGTTAAGCTTTCTTGAATCTTGAGGCCTTCGGAGAATACTTACTCTGCAGTTTTGCGGGATACGGGCCCTGCCGATGATAAGACAGTTCGATAGAAGCGCCGCGTAGCAGACAAGACAGTCCCAAATATTCCGGCCATTTGTATCCTTTTGTAAGGAAGAAGTCAAGGGAATGAGATGAGTAGAGTTCGGGTTCTAGGTGTTATTTGAGTCCTATCTGGGTCGCAAAGGTCATTCCGCAGCCGCTCTCGTAGCCGCGGGTTGGAGCTAGGCACTTCTGTTTATTTAGATGACGGCATCAGCAGTGCAAATTCAAGACATGTTTTGAGGCTAAACGGACCTCTATCTCTCTTTGCTTTCGTTTCGAATGATGGTACCCGTTCCAGGATGATGCGCTCTTCTTTTTCACCGGTACTCTGCAAATACATATAAGCATACTCAATAGACGCCGATAGCCTTGATGCTTACACAAGTCTAAACTGGGCATCCTCGGGATACACTGCCGATGCCCAAACGGGTGACGGTACCTTGAACTTTAACCCGCTCTCTTCATCTTTGGTGATTCCTGACATCCTGGCATTCGCGGGACGGACATGCTAAGCTGCATACCTGGACGTAGGGTTAATTGCCATGTCTCATCTGTATTAATATTCCACGTCTTTGGCTTTCCCATTACAGGGCTAGAAAGCCAGATAGCTCGGTGACGGACAGCGGCTTTTATGGGATCATCCCTAAATGCATGCTGTAGGAATCGATAAAGCCCTGTCAAATGTCCGCAAACCAGACTAAGTCCCTATGACAGATTGAAGAAAGTGCACCTCGAACTTTCCACACACTTCGAATGGCACAGGGTACCTTCTCCCGATAGCATCCTGCAACCGAACCGGCTTCTGGTCCCAGGGCTTTTGCATCTAGTTAATATGCAGCTTTAGCTGCTTTGTGCCGGTTCATATCTGGAAATCGAGACTGTGCGACTTATAATGCAGGGCAGAGAGCTCAAGCTGAATTTCTAGGATTAGTTGTGAATCCTCAAAAAGTCTCGCTCAAGGCCTGAGAAAAATTCCACATCAATGACTGCTATATAAAGTTTCCAACACTGAAGCCAAATCGGAGGCCATTCTTGTGCCTCTAATAGGTAGATTGTTGGTTGATGGCCGGTGGTATCCATTTCTGGATGTTATACCTGGTCTGTGGCTCATCGCTTCGTGTTACCCATCCAAAGAACAGCCTCAAGGCAGACAAGGTATGCTGTCATAGTAGACTTTGATGTCTGTCATTGATGGTCGAGCTTTCAAATTCAATTTGGATGGGGTTGTGACGGTCGGTCGAGCATAACGAGTCTCAGCGCTTATAGGAAAAGAGAACCGACCGGCCATCTATGTAGAAGACAGAAACGGCAGGAGAGGGGGTCGGGTCTTATCGATAAGTAACTGTCATTCCTTATCGATAAGATCTCGCTATCTCCTGCCCGGCGTTTTTCCGCGACTCGACCACAACAATTGATCACAGCTGGTTTCGCAGGTTCGGGTCAATTATTGCTCAGCAGAAATGCAGACATGGAGGCGGAAGTTTGGTACGTCTCTCGCCAGACTGAACCATAAGCCTCCAGCGGCGCCAAGTCCGACGCTCCTCCGATGCGCCCAGGTCCTCGAGAAAAGCCGGCAAGAGACCTGCAGTATTGAAGACCAGGAAATCAAACTGCACGGTTTCGTTCGCTCTGTCCGCAAACAGAAGCGCTTCGCATTTGCCGAAATATCCGATGGGTCGTCTGTCCAGCCCGTTCAGGCGTTCTTGAAACCTGCGCAGGCAGCCGAGTATGTCACCCGCGATCTTCCATGACTCCCTCGGGCCTTTCTCATCGTTTCGCCGCAGACTATCAACCGGAACGGCCATTGAGATCTCGGGTATATGGAAAGCATGTCCGCCTGGTAAGGAGCAAAGCCATGAGCTGCAGGCGACAGCGGTGAGCGTCGTGGGCGAAACACACCCAGAGGTAGGCCGACTTCGTATCAGTCGCGAGGCTGGTTCCCATCAACTAACGCGCCGACTGGAATAGACATATCCCATTCAGAAAAAGTACCACAGCCCTGAGTTCCTCCGTCGTATTCCTCACCTCCGCTTCCGAACCGACATGAATGCCCTCCTGGCTCGCTTCCGATCCGAAGTCCTATACCAGCTTGGGAATGTCTTCCGCGGCGCTCCAAACGGCAGCTTCATCCAAGTCCAGCCGCCGGTAATAACGTCTTCCGACTGCGAAGGCGCGGGGGAAACCTTCGCCGTAGTTCCGCGCGAGACGCTGATCAAGGGTCTTCCAGAAAATGAACATGACCACTTCTTTCGAGCACCCAAGTACCTCAGTGTGTCGTCTCAATTGCATCTAGAAGCGTACGCCGCGGAATTGGGGAACGTCTGGACGCTATCGCCCATGTTTCGGGCCGAAAAGAGCGACACCCCTCGCCATCTGAGCGAGTTCTATATGCTCGAAGCGGAGGTGAACTTTCTCTCTGACCTCGACGCGCTCACCGACACAGTCGAATACCTCCTCCGCGATCTCACGCGCCGACTCTATGACACCCCCGCAGCACACGAGATCCTCTCCGTCAAGCGCGACACGAATGCAGAAGCTCAGGATGCAAAGAAGCCGCTTGACCTCCGCAAGCGCTGGACCGACCTAATGGACGGTCCCAAATGGCGTCGCTTGAACTACACAGACGCCATCGCGGCTCTTCAAGAGGCCGTCTCTCAAGGAAAGACAAAATTCGAGTATGCGCCTACCTGGAACGGCGGCCTACAGCTGGAACATGAGCAGTACATTGTCGACGTTCTCAACAACGGCCAGCCTGTTTTCGTCACAGACTACCCGAAAGCCATCAAGCCGTTCTACATGTCACCATCGCATACCACAAACTCCGAGGGAGAAACCGTCGCTTGCTTCGACCTCCTTCTTCCCGAAGTCAGCGAAGTCGCCGGCGGCTCGCTGAGGGAGCACCGTCTCCCGGAACTCATTCAGAACATGCGCCAGCACGGACTGATCAGAACATCTCCCTCCGATGCGGAAGCAGGGGTGTCTGAGGTGGGTTCATTGTACCCACATCTGCACCGTGGAGAAGACCTGGCCCATCTACAGTGGTATGCGGACCTGCGGAGGTGGGGTACTGCGCCTCATGGTGGGTTTGGACTGGGATTCGACCGGTTCTTGGGATACTTGACCGGCGTGCAGAGTATACGGGATACGGTCGCGTTCCCAAGGTATTTTGGGCGGGCGGATTGTTAGATATCTTCCGACCGTATGAAAATGTCTATGTATTTGTATAGATAGGTAGGTGTAGGATAATATATTGAAGCACGACATACTCAACTCCTTGAGCAAAGCTTGATGCACTTTATATACAAAAATTTTAGAAGATAAACAGCAACAATCGAACTGCATGCGGACTCTGTCATGATACTCGAGCCCTAGCCATAGGGGCCATAGTCCATGAATCACTCAACCACCATTGGCTTTTGTAATCCACCTGCCAACAGTAGAGTCCATTGCACCAAACAGGATTCATAGGATAGGAACTGTGGCCCGGTCGGAGGCTCTGCCCGAGCACCGAAGACCGTTATATCCGGGTCAAACCTTAACTATCCTGTGTATAAAATCGCTGCCTCGTTCCTCTTCTCCCTTGTTCCTTCCTTCCCTCCTCCATCTTTTCCCATCAATTATTATCTTTCTCATCGACTTTCATTCTTTCCTCATCAATTTCCATCTCTTCTTTTTCACTTTTCTTATCTTTCATCTACTCTTATCTAATTAGCCATCTACCTAACCACCATCCACCTTCCACTTACTACAGTCTACCTTGCCATTTAACCTGCCATATATCTATTGGCGGGCTACTTGGGCTTGGGGTTGCCCCCGTAAAGTCCAGCTAGCTCGCCTTCAAAACCACCATCTACTTTTCATCTACTTTCCATCTACTTCGCCATATATCTATCGGCAGGCTAGTTGGGCTTGGGGTTGCCCTCGTAAAGTCCAGCTAGCTCGCCTTCAAAACCACCATCTACTTTTCATCTACTTTCCATCTACTTCGCCATATATCTATCGGCAGGCTAGTTGGGCTTGGGGTTGCCCTCGTAAAGTCCAGCTAGCCTGTCCATAGAAGTCGCCATCTACACGGCGGCCAGTCCTAGACCGCCGATTCCAAATGAATCAATGTGGTCTGGCACTGGTCGGGTTCGCTTCGAAACCAATTGTCTAGATAAATAGCAGTGACCCGTTAGAGCCGGGCTTTGATATACTCTGCCCCCGACTGTCGGGAAGATGGTCATATCCAAATCAACCTCCACATATCCGACTAACATTGACTGTTGCGTACCTTTGTCTCACTAATCTCCATCTCTTACGGTCCAAATAACGGATGCCCTCGGTCAACATCAGTCCGCTCATCCCAATCACTCATGACACGACTAACGACCCCTTCAAGGTATCCCCATATCCTCCTTCGGTTCCTCAAGCCTCGTATTTCGCGCGTCTCCCCCTTGATATCTTCGTACAGCATGCGCCAATTCGTGGTACTGTGCGGCGGCACTTTCCATGCCCAGGGAGGGTTTGATATGCGTTCTTCAACGTCGACTGTATGACTACTTGAGTCTTCTTTTATGTGCCTGTCGATATACTGCTGTGAAACCGTTGCCCAGAAATAGGGCGGCTCGGAGCTGGAGACCTCCCACACCCACGGCATCTCATCTTGTAGTATTCGTTTCCAGATGGCGTTAGGGAGGTGCTGGAAAGATAAAGGCAAGGCAAGACGTAGGTTGTGGATGTCTTTCGACGGGAGGTAAGTGAGAATCATGTGTTGTATTTCTAGAGGAACAGTCGCAAGCCGATCTCGCGCGGTTGGTTGGTCTCGATTGGTCCGTTTCTGTTTGACAGAGACTTGGACTAGGTTGTCGTTGGCGTTAGCGTTGGCTGCCTTGTCGATAAGCTCATGCAGTTTCGGAACGAAAAACGGGTTCGCAACGGTATACCCGTAGTCGCTGTCCTGTTTATCCCTCGCATCGCAGTTCTCATACGCGTCTCCGTTCTCATCGTCAAAGGCAAGATTGACCTCAAATTCATGGTTGTGCCCGGCATCGAACCAGTCAACTAGACGATCAACAACGACATGTCCGAGCCGAAGTTTGCAGATCTGCATCCAGACGCCCCAGCACCATGAGTGAAAGGCCAGAGATGTCTCATGTTTATTGAAGTTCAGTTGCGGATCACCGGGGGCTTGGACAGTTTCAACCCCATGTCTAGCAGGCGATACGAAGGCGTCAAATTGATAGAGCGGCATATCATCGCAGACGCCGGAGAGGAAGTAGTTGCTCTTTCCCTCAAAGTCTAAGTCGTCTGCTTCAAGCTCCCAAGTCAGGTTTCCGGTTACCATTTCATCTCCCTCTTTCGAAACAAGAAACTGCGCTGTGCGGCACCCGCGCATCTCGTCGAGCGATATCCGGTTACCTTTATACGCATCTTCGCCTGATCTGCAACCAGGACCCGCGATATGTTCTAGAGCCTTTCGACTCACGCCGAATCTCTGCGGACTCTTCTCCAGCGGTTCGCTGGGGTTGATAATGGGGAGTTGCGACCACTGAGACGGGATGCTGCCGTCGGCGTATTCACCCTCGTGCTCAAACCACAAGGTCTCCTCGTACCAAGACACACCGCGGACGTCGGCTCCTCTGAATATGGCCTCTCCATCACGGACAACGTAGCAACACCCTGTTTCAGCTGTCGTGCACACCTCGCTTCCTTCCCATTCCGGCGGGGTCACCCATTTGTCGACGCTATGAAGCGACCAAGCTGCGTCTGGGGGCTCGTCGATGGTGCGAATGCGAGTGATGTTGAAGAGATTGCAACATAATGCGCAGTTGAACTAATCCAGTGTTGGTTAGGTAGAGGTAATGATGGGAGATTGGACCTCAAGTACCTCAATGATTCCTTGGGTCGTTACTCGTTAGTGATAGGGCTCCAGCATGACTAAAGACGAGTAATCTTACCCATTACGGAGTCGGCGGAATTGAGTGGATGTGCACGCCGTACTCTGTATGAAATGGCTATTTTTAGTCTGTCAGTCGCTGTTGATGCCTTGGGCTTGGGGGCGGTTCTCGGCCCAAGGTACAGACAGGTAAGGACTGATTGCACAAGACTAGAAATTAAGATGAGGAAATGAAAGGCTTAGGCAGCCCAGTAGTAAGCTGTATTCGAACACCCAATAACAGAGCTGGCAAGAGTGAGAGGCTACATACCGAGGAGGACTGTCATGTGACATCAGGCACCTGCTCTGTAGGGAAGAACCATCGGTAACTCCGAGGAGCCTCATTCTCACCATCTCACTCCTCCACATCGAACTTCGGTACCGAGTCATTATTATTCACTCAGACCTCCGAGATTCCGAGACACATTTGCACGTCTTACGAATACGAAGCCGAAATCATCGTTCATTTCAAGTGAAAAGATTAATGTTACATTGGTGGACGAATGTTATGGATACGGGCTCGGAGTACGCGGATCCACGTCGGCACAGTCCGCCCCCTTGCCCACGCTGCCCTCGGAATATACAACCTAATTATTAACCACAACTCAGACTCAGGAGCCACGAAGTCAACGCAATCATGACTCCTCGCGAAACTCAGTATACGAAGTCCGAAGGGAAGGTTTGGGTATTCCAAGGATCACACAATCGCATCGGATCCGTGGGCTCGAAGTAGTCAGGAATACGACGGGCTACCGAGAAACGCTGACAAAGTATAAAATAAGGATAAAGATAAAGACGCGAGAGCCAAGACCAGACAAGACATGAGAGTCACGGAGGCGAGGCACGTGGATCCGACTCCGTATTCCTCATCCTTCCAAGGCTAATCCAAGCCGCCAGCTCCAAGCCCCCGAGCACGACTCGTCAGTCGTTCTTGTCATATATTATGTGTTATTATAACGGATGGCCAAGCTAAGGAAATTCTCCGATCGAGTAAGGGGCGGCCTTGCCAGTGACAGGCTCGGCTCTGTTAACGTTACCTCGCCACCGCGATCCTGCTCCATCGATCCTGGATGGAAGAGTGGACCAACGATACGAAGAGGCGTTTCAGCCCAGGGCTCGGCTGGGCGCAGTTGCTCTAAAAGGCTTGGAAGCCCCGAGGGCGGATAGCACGGAGGATTTATGCGAGATAGACGAGGGGCTGTGGATAAGCAGGAACCGGTTCTCCGTCACTCCGTCCAGCTGGTTGAGCCGGAACTTGGAGAAGAATCCTATGAATCGTTATGTAAGGAGCGCAGACTGTTCCGTCGGATCCGGTTCAAAGAGGAAGCCAAGAGACAGTCGGGCGGTCTCAGTGGAGCACGCGGGGATGCCAAGTTGCCAACCTTACTGGCGTTAAGCATATCTGCATTGGGATTGCGGTATTTTGTAGCCAGCAGGCGCTGGCCTACTTTAAACCAATTATGCTAGTGGAGATAAGCCTGTGCAACGTTCCACAGCACCCCTGATCTCTGGCTGCTCGACGGCCGTGGGAGACAAAGAGCGCTGATGTGATTCATCAGGCGATCTGTCTTTTGGAGGCGTATCGATACAAGTGGCCCTAGCTGCGCAGCCAAGGAGCCAACTAGATTGGGCCGCCTCTGTTGGCGATACGCTTATCCTGGCGTCTTGTCGCACGATGCTACCGAGTCAGTCAAGGCTCTTGGTGATTATTGACGCAGTGTCACCACCAGCTCTATTCCAGCTGTCTACGTAACGGACTGGCATCGACTGCCAGACAGCTGAGAGGCAGCAAGCCAGCGCGGCAGCTGACGGATCCTTCATTGCGACCAGCTTTCTGGACTAACTGATTCAGCTGGGCCCTGCCAGAGAACAAAGAATCCGGGTGCCTGGCTGGCTCGTTTATTTTGCCTGCAAACAAGATTGCCACAGCCAGCAGCCAGGGTGGGCCGTAAATTACGGTAAGCGAGAGTTAAGGTTCCTCGTGTTGGTTTAAGCTTAAGCTTCAGAAGTCACGCTCTATTCCCTTCTGGTTGGCGCCACTTGCTCGACGGCTTCCTCGCTCTTTCTTTCTCCCAGAGTTTGACCTGACTCTGCCGCCCCGTTCTGGCCTGCCTGCACAACTGCGAGGCCATGATTCATTCCCACCTCCCGCCCTGCAAGCTTGATTGTCCCTGCAACCTGACTGGTCTCATCGTCTGTATAGACTAACTTTGCCCAGTGGGGTTGGCTCCACCCGCTCTAATTCTTACCTGAATTCTTACTTTTTTGACTCTTCTTTTGTCCTGCCGACTGTCATCCTCTTCTGCCTTCTGCATCTCCCGCCCTGACTCTGCCTCTCCATCCGATCTCTTCTTGATCCCCCCTCCTTGTCTCTACCCCTACACATCAAATAGGTAAGTGCCTTCCTCTCCGACGCCTTGCAACCTCCTGATCGCCTCCTGACCATGAAACAGCCCCTTCAGTCCCTTCGGGCCTGTCCGCCTTGCCTGTTTGGGTAATCCTGCATGCCCCGACAGGTCGTCCTTGACCTTTTCTGTAGTCAGTTCGTTAAATCTTCACCATTTACGAATACAACTCACCCCCCGTGGCCCTGAAATCTTCGGCCTCGGGGTCCTACCACCGGAGCTGGATGGAAACCTACCACGGCCACGTTCGCTCGCCAGCGGACGCCATCATTCTGTTCGAAGCATGTCGCATCGGTATGCTGCCCCGCGTCCAGCGGCGGCTTTCTGAGAAGGAGCGTCAGCTGATCCAGTCCGGGTCGGTGTTTGTCTGGGACGAACGGGAAGCCGGCATGCGACGTTGGACCGACGGGAAATCATGGAGTGCCAGCCGCGTCTCTGGCAGTTTTCTGACCTATCGTGAAATGGAGGGCAAGCGCGGGGGCACCAGCGTTACAACGCAGCCGTCGAGATCTGGGAAAACGCCCGACTCGGCACGCGGCAGCGACGACGATCGGGGTGAGGGGTTAGATGACGGGCCAGACGGGTATCGGTATAAGCCTGACGGCTTGATGAAACAGTCGTTCAGTATCACAACCTCCACCGGCCAGCACCTCCATCTCATCAGCTATTACTCGCGGGGGCATCCCAACGCTCCCAGCCTCCAGCAACCCTCCACCGACCCGGCCTTGCGTAGCGTGCGCCCGCAAAAGGGCCTCTATCCGGAATCGACCGTCAACGATCAGCAGAATCTCCCTATTGTCACGCGAGGTCCAATGACGGGCGCGCCGTACGCTGTGCCGCCGCCGCCGCCCCAACACCATCCCATGGCCGCCGCATATGCTCGCTCTGGGGCAGCTCATCCGCAAGCATTCGCACCCGCATACGCCTGGCCTCCAACACCTCTGGCCACTCCTCCCGCGGGCTCAGTGCACTACGCCCCCGCCTTCATCTCTCCACACCACCCTCCACAGTACCACGCGCTCCCCCCACCACCACAACAACTTCCACCGGGCTACGATCGCGCAGTTTACGATCGAGCTGTCCATGCAATGGAGGGCCAAATACCGATACCGGCACATCTGATACCGCAAGGCTCGATTATCATTCCTGCTCGGTCACCCCGTGTCA
>RHLP01000558.1:0-21703 GCA_003719405.1 Aspergillus incahuasiensis
ATTAGATATGTGCATAATATGGCAAACCCTAGTTGGGCAGTCTATGCAGTATATAGCAGCCATCTATCAGCATTGCGAGTCGTCGGTAAAATCCTCTTCTGAATCCTCCACCGAATTATCATCGTCATCGTCGTCCTCATCGTCATCTTCGTTGTCATCGCCATCGTCATTCTCATCGTCATTCTCATCGTCATTCTCATCGTCATCATCATCGTCGTTGTCATCGCCATCGGGGTCGGAGGGCAATGATACCACATCGGAGACCTCATCTTCGGGCTCCTCCACCGAATCATCACCGTCACCGTCATCGTCGTCGTCGTTGTCTTCACTATCGGGGTCGGAGGGCAGTGGTACCAAATTGGAATCCTCAGTCTCGGGTTCCTCCCCCGAATCATCATTGTCATCGTCTTCACTATCGAGGTCGGAGGGCAGTGGTAGTAGTGGTACCAGATTAGAGTTCTCAGTCTCGGGCTCCTCCACCGAATCATCATCGTCATCGGTATCGAGATCGGATGACAGTGATTCCATATCGGACGTCTCATTATCAGACCCCGATGGCTTTCGGCTTATTAGTATATAGTACATAGTACCTCAAACCAAAACAAGGGGAGGGGGAAGTACCGGTCTCTCAGGATATCCACGGAAGATCTTGACTTCTCCATCGGCACCAACGGCCTCCTCCATGACCGCCATGATATCCTCTGAAATAGCCGAATTTGCCTTCGAGCCCAGACACACAACCCACCTCCACGTCGGGTTGTCTTCGGTGGGCTGGTTCGGGTTCCGCTCGCGATTCTCCTCGTGGTACCGACCCCGATTTACGTCGAATCCGGGCGCGAGGAAGTTGAGCTGCACGCCGTGCTGGGTCTGGTGGGGGGGGGCATGTACAGCTGTTCGGGTCGCGCGGTGAGCGTTGCTGCTTCGATTCGACGCATGCGGAGCATTGCGCGGGCGAAAGCTTCCACTAGAGGGTTGTACACTTGGGGGTCGGGTCTGGACCGCCAGGGGAAGAACGGGATGTTGCCGTTTGCGCTTATCATGTATGCAACATCTATCTCGCGGGGGAAGTTGGAGTCTCCGTCGTCTGTTTCGAAGTCGGTGTCGGTGTCGAAGTCGGTGTCGGGGCTGTCTTCATTGTTGGCGAAGGAGTCGAGGCGAGGTGCGGGGTGGGCGGACCGGTCTCCTGTATACAGCCAGCGGCCGTCATAGGTGTAGATGGGAAACTCAATATCAACTTTCCCCAAGTACGGGAAGAGCTTTTCGTCCCCTTCCACCCCAGAGGTGAAGAGTGCCGAAGAGATTGGGCACCTTTCGAGTATGAGTAGATGGAGCTTTCTCTCTGCCAGTTTGCGGATTGCGTGACATAGCACGTCGCCGTCTGGATACGAAGACTCTCCGGTTAATGCTGGCTTGAAATCATGGTTTTGCGGCGTGTTTTCGCCCAGAGAAAGGCCCAGTAGCTCCAGCCCATGCAGGGTAGGCGCCTCGAGTGCCGTAGCGAGGTGCTGCCTATACTTTGCCCGGAGAGCGCGATGCTTCATCTGACCAGGCGGGAGTCGCAAGTCTAGTTTTCGCAAGTGAGGCATTGAAGACAGCATTTCCCCCATCGTACGTGGATGGACACGTCGCCCAATGTGGCCGATGACTAGGCAGTCAACGCAGTTCAGCGTCGGCAGTTTGACTTCCCGCCGACCAAGGGCCATGCTATGTTCGTGATACAGCCAGCGGGCAGGGCTGTTGAACGCGTTTTCAGGTGAAGCCGAACAGAGCCCGGCGTCTTGTCCGCCCAAGTCGGGCTCGCGAGCTCCGCCCAAAGGCGCCGCACTCCTAGCTCAAAGACAACAAGGTTGGCCTGGTGCTCTGTGCGGGTCTCGGCGTGGTACCGCAGACCGTCATCATAGGGAGGCAGCCTGATTAGCCAGTCGAGTCCGTGTAGGGCTTTTCTTCGCCACGGATGTTTCCCGGCAACGGTTAACAGTAACCCTCGATAGTTGTGGGTTGTGAACCCCAAATTGGCAAAGGTTTGTCGCTCAACGGCGGCTTGGAATTTCTTGCTGATGCTGGCGTACCGTGCGCGCGGCCCGTCGATCTCGTCAACGATGAGCTCAATGAGCTCGAGGCTGAGAGAGTCGAGCGTTGTCGGCATTCTGCCGGCTGCACTAAATGCGCGACTCAAGATGCATATAGCGGTAAAGCACAGAATTGGAATTCGGCGCGTGTAAATGTCCTATCAAGTTTGGTTGTCGCGTTGTGATGAAAGGTTGGATGCAGATTTGCGTACGCGCTCGACCGAAGATGTTCAACGTTTGGGGATCCAGATCGGCGCAACGCGATTATATAGACAGGTCAGGTCATCTGCAACCGTTTAGCGGGAATATGACGGTCCTAATAGTCTGCAACGACTCGTCCCCAGAATGAAAACCTAACATACTAGTGAGAGAAACATTAACAAAACAGATGCCGAGTCTATCCTAGTATTCCATTGGCAAGCATTTTCTGTGAGACACTCTATTTCTCCACCCGGCGATAAGCCGCCACCCAGTTTGGATTATATATAGTTCTCCGGCACAGTTGATTTCGTTTGACTTTCAAGTATCCCTTTTTGACTTGATTATCGTCGCTGAACCATCCAGTCGTATAAAAGCAGCTATGTCATTGTATTTTATGGAAGCTCATAAACGAATGAATCTGTGACGGCTCTATTGCATTGAGCGGCACCGGTATGGTGGCTTCGCTGTCCGGGGGAGAAAAGCCAGCTTTCTCACAGAGAGCAACCCATTCGTCGCGCGATGATACCGTTTGATCGGGTTTCGAATCTCTGGCTTGGTCACCGTCGACTGGTAATGGCGTCGCCAGGGTGAGTGACCCGCTCTTCTTCAACCACCCCGCCATATGGGAGATCACCTCTGTGATTTGTGCATTGCTCAGATGATGAAGCGAATGAATGGCGAAAATCGCATCAAACTCAAATGGCGGGCGGTAGTCTATCGGGCTGATGTGATGGTAGTCCCCTGGCGCTCGATGGGCGAGGGCGATGGCGTCTTTGGACTCGTCGATGCCGTGGATTTCGTGGCCGCCGGAGGCAAGGTGGTGGATGAGAGGTAGCGAAGACTTGCAGCCAATGAAGAGGATTCTCGAGCGGCGAGGAAGTAATTTTATCACATCGAAGATCAGCTGTGCCGTGAGTTGGCTCTGGAGGAGGTTGCACGGGTCCGCGTTGTGGTCGGGGTAGGGCGAGTGCATGATGACTGCGGTAAAGGGTGCAATTAAAGATAAGAAGTCTGCGCTGGAATGCTGAAGCTTAAAGATGGCATCCTCGCATTGCGTCATAAACACGCGGCTCTCTGGATCTTGAAAAGATCGTGGACCTGGACTGATGGAGTCGATCTCCGCAAGTGGACCTGGCCTGTGCCTGTGCTAAGCCTATGCTAAGCCTGCTGTTCGGTAGATCGATGCCTTCCTGCTCCACTTGGCACTTATGAAGACACTGAGTACAGTTGCATCATGCAAAGCAGGGAATATGGTTATTTGCAGCATCCCGTGTGGTGTAATTCAAGCCCTGGAGTAGTCAGCAGTGGAAGAGCCGTGCTGGGGATAAAGCTACCGGAGCACCCTACCTTGTTGAGCAAGTGTAACTGCTTGAGTAGTACGTAAACGATCAAAGCAAGGATGAATGGTAGTTGCCTGTTCCAGTTGCCTGTTCCAGTTGCCAGTTGCCAGTGTTTGCTCCAAGGTGGGCGGAGTCTCCAACAGCCGAGCCTAGTGGGGTTGACCGTCCAACTCCTCCTCTCTTCCTCAACCACCAGTCATCATGAATAGACGCTCCTGCGACCGCTGCTACGCCATCAAGGTCAAGTGCCAGCCGGGACGTGGCGGTGATCAATCCATATGTCGTCGATGCGAACGACTAGGTCACAGATGCCATACACTCCGCAAGGTCCGTCCGCCTGGTCGGAAGCCACAGTCAACGTCCACCGCATTGCCCATCTCTAACGCCCTTGAAGACGAGATGCCATTGATTATCCAGCCAACGCCCTACCCCTCTATCAGTCTCTGCTCCGAAGAAGGTGCAACAATTCAGCTCATCTTCTCAACCACAACGTTCATACCACACTTCACAATCGGGCCGTCGTTCAGGGACAAGATGCGTCAGTCGCTAGAATCCCGCTTTTTGATATCGCCCGAGAACCTTTTCGAAGGATTCCTAGCCTGTGCCGGCGAATTTGCCCTTCGAGCGGGCCACCTATCGACTCAAACGCAAGAACAGAACATGTCTCGCTGTGCCACGGCAGTCCGCAAGCTCCGTTCTTTGGATACTCCGACAGATCTAGCACAGATTCGGGTCATGCTGGCTCTGGGAACGAGCATTCTAACTTACGATCAACTGGCGTCCCCAGTAATATCGGCACCATCGCAAGGCCAAGGCGCCTCCATGATCTGCCGGTATGTACTCTCGCACGCGAAGCCGTGGTACGACCCACCAGGACCTCTGGCGCTCATGCCTGAGTTGGATTTTGAGATGAATTGTCTTCTATACTTGGACACGCTGGAATGCCTTATTCATCGACGGTTACCTGTCTTACGACCAAGAGTCCGGCAGGAGCCGGTGGTGGATCGCTACATCGGACTTTGCTACTCATTACTGCCGCTACTCTACGACGTTTGTGTCGCTGGGGAGTGCGTCAAGAACCAAGGGCACCATTGGTTAGGGATATGGGAGAAGGCACGAGATGCGATCGCGAAGTGGCAGCCTTTTGTCCCAGCAGACTTTGCGGAGACTTACACTTCCAAAGAAGTGATCGGAATGTTTACGCAGGCGAACGTCCACCGTCAGCTGGCCCTTTTGTTACTTCATCGTCTGCGGTATCACTTTGAGGAAGAGGATGTGGCAGCAAAGGCTTACTCAGAGTCTATACTCACAGAGTCGGAAACTTGCTTCCAGCTATCCGGGGAGTACCCGTTCAAGATCGGGCTTGCACTCTTGGTCGCTGGACTTGAGCTTACTAACTCTACTCAGCGCGAGCATTTGGTTAGGACTCACTTTAATGCGAACGACGGCTTGTCTGCACAGCCGCATAGCAGGGTGCGGCATCTACTCGGTCTTGTGTGGAGGGAGAGGGATACAAAGGAGAATGTCTCTTGGTTTGACGTTGTTTTTGCGCAAGCTCCTAACTTTCGCTATATACCCTAGACAGCGTCGTGCTTGATGAGATCATGGACGACTTTCGACACAGCAAGCAACTTCTCGTCCTCAAACCTGCGTCCGATGAGCTGCACAGACAGCGGAAGTCCGTTGAATGAGCGCTCGTCGTAGAGGTCCTGAATTTCAGCATCAAGTGCGTTAAATGGAGCGATCTCAACCTTTCCATCGACGTTTATATCTACAAGCTTACCCAGCGGCAGCGCCATAGCAGGCCAGTCAATCACGTTGAACAACCCGGTGAAGCCAAGATATGTATACTTGTCGAACGGGACAGCGGTATGTGGAGCAGTGACCCAGAGCAGGGCGTCAATGCCATTTGCGTTGTTCCAAGCAGTATGCATTGCTCGGACTAGAGCACCGATCCGAGCGTTCATGGAATGGAGGTACTTGACCGTCAGCGGTGGAGGTGCTGCCTGCTTGGTGATGATGGCGGTTGCTTTCACGATATCAGTGTGAGGCTCCGTGGACAAGAGCTCGCGAAGGTATGATAGATCCTGGAGCTCCGTCCATTCCTTTTGCAAGTCCCAGACCTCGCTGATATCTGGGCCGTTAAACTCAACCAGCTTGACTCCTGCTCTTGCTAGTCTCTCCTGGGCAGCCTTGAAGCCTCGTTCGACCGGCGGATGGAGGTGCAGAAAGGTGTTCGATGACCATACCCCGATTCGCAACTGGTAAGGTACAGATAAGCTCTGCCAAGGATGAGGGTAAATGAATGGGTCTCGTTCCCATGGCCTTGACTCTGCTGTGAGCTTGGTAAAGAGGATGATATCTCGAACCGAGCGCCCGAGAAATCCAGTAACTGACACTGGGCCAAGTATCGTCGTCCCCATAACACCGGTACCCATGACTCTGCTTCCGTCTAGTGGGATACGGTAGCCGCTGGGTTTATATCCGACTACACCATTGACTGCAGCCGGCATCCGAACTGATCCTGCGCCATCGGTGCCAACACCCAACGCCGAGCCGCCGAGCGCGAGAAGGGCACCTTCGCCACCACTTGACCCGGCCACCCCAAATTCTCGATTATACGGGTTGACTGTTCGGCCAAAGACAATCGAGTCCGTGTCCGCATTCAGCATTGTCTGCGGGACGGTGGTTTTGGCGATGACGATCGCACCATACCCGGTCAGAATGTTGTAGAGATGGCTGTTTTCGTTGGAGGGCTCAAAGCAAAGCGTGGTAATTCCAATCGAGGTATCATAACCTTTGATGTTGAAGCAGTCTTTGAACGTGATGGGAAGGCCGTGTAGCGGACCGATAATCTTTCCCGTACGCCGGAGGTGCTGATCCAAGTCGTTGGCACGGGAAATGGCTTCGTCGAAAAGGATCTCAGTGAGGCAGTTGGTGAGCTGATGGGCTATTGCCGCCCTCTTGCAAAAGGCGAGGACAAGCTCAGTGCTTGAAATCTCAGAATTGGCCAATTTCTGGAGGAGAGATGTCGCATCGTGTTTCTCCGGGCTGGTCACGTCGAGCTCAGCCTGAGAGAGTAGTTTGCATGATTTCAGCAGGGAGATGGGGGAGGCCGTGCGGTTTCCGGTGATGCTCTCGGGGAGCAGCCAATTTTTGGGGATCTTCGCAGCTCGTTCTGCCCGTTTTTTCTGGGCAATATCTTCCCAGTGAGAGCTTCGAACGGACATTTTGAGGGGTTTGTTTACAACAAGAAGTGACGGCAGCCGTATTTGTCAGTCCTCCTTACCTCCCTTCTTATAAGCTCAGTGGCACTGTCCGGGTCATGGGAGCACTGGAGCATTGGAGGGCATGCAGGTGGCTTGGCCTACTCCAACTGCATCCACAACAAGAATAGTCTGAATGGCAAAATGACCGGTTTATCGCAGCTTCCTATTCGTCCGTTGAATGCTCCGGTTTATCGATACAAACCTCCGGCTTATCAACGCCACATGGCTCGGTCTTACAGAATGCGGGGAATCTCCTCCCGTCGCTGCCGGCAAATGCTATCTAGCACAGTTGGCGAGGCATTGATGGCGTTGCTCGCTTATCTTGGGACAAGTATAAGAACATCTTCATGGCCGAGTTGTGTCCTAGTTGAGGGATAAACACTTCGTCATGACGGACAGCAAAATTATAACTTCCAGCGAGGGGGAAGACACGGAACGGGACTCTCTCGTCGAAGAGAGGCCCCCAGGTACTCGTGTGCTGATTGACCATGCCGATGCCGAGGTTGCTCTTCTGCCCAGTCCGTCGGCGTCTCCAGATGACCCCCTCAACTGGACCTGGCGGCGGAAGTACACTGCCCAAGCCATCATTTTTATCTGGGCCTTCATGCTCGGAGCAGCTACACTCTCCCCGGCCGTTACGTATGCCCCGGTCATGGCCGATTTAGGCGCCTCCACTGGCTATCTAAACATCGGCGCAGCATTGAGTCTACTCATGTTAGGGCTCGGCAACCTTCTGTTCAATCCCTTGGTACAAATACATTGCTAGCACTCTGCATCGCGCTGTCATTGACATTGCATAGGCCCTCAAGTTTGGAAGACGACATGTCTACTTCGTCTCCGCCCTCATTACCGCTGCTTCGCAAGTCGTTGTCGCCACTGCACGGACTAAGGAAACACTGAATGGTGGTCGGATCTTGTTAGGGTTTGGAGCAGCCCCTTTCGAGCAGCTTCCTGCATTGACCGTGGATGACCAATTCTTTGTTCATCAGCGAGGGTTGGGGCTGTCGATATATACCCTCGCCATTACGACAGGATCCTTTCTTGGCCCCATCGCTAGTGGTTTCGTGATCGAGTCTATGGGATGGCGATGTGAGTGCAATTCACCTATGTCTGATCTCACTAACATGCCACAAGGGGTCTACTGGTTCTACGCCATTTTCCTCTTCTCAATCGCCATTCTAATGTTCTTTGGCCTAGAGGAGACCGGATTTTCGCGTCGTGACCTTGAAGACGACCATACGCAAAGCAGCCCAACCCCGAAAACCTACCTCCAAAAGCTCAATCTCACAACAGTGTTCTCCAACGTCCCACTCTGGCGCACAGTGACGCGACCCTTCCAACTCCTCACCAGCCCCATAATCTGGTGGTGCGGAATAATGTACGGCTTTGGGGTCTCCTGGCTATCCATCATGGCCACCGAATCCACCACAATCTTCATGCGTTACGGCTTCAGCTCCTCCTCGCTAGGCCTCACCAACATCTCCCCGCTAATCGGCGCCTGTCTTGTAGTCTACCTCGGCGGCCCAGGCACAGACCGGTTCATGATCTGGAAGGCGCGGCGCAACAGCGGCATCATGGAGCCCGAAGCGCGACTGTACTCTGTGCTCATCGCCGGCCCAATAATGAGCGCCGGTCTCATCCTCTACGGCGTCGGCGCGGCACATGAAATCCACTGGGCCGGTCCTATCATCGGTATAGGTATGATTGGTTGCGCGTTGCCGATTGCGGCGGAGGTCGCGCTGGGGTATGTGAGCGAGAGCTATCCGAAATTGGCGGGCGAGGCGACGGCGGCTGTTATTGTGATCCGGAATGTAATCGGCTGCGCCATGACGTTTGCGATCTCGCCGTGGATCGAGACGACTGGGTTGCAGGATACTTTTGTCGCTGTGGGCTTGCTGGCGCTGGCGGTGTTTTATAGTGGGATCTTGCTCATTTGGAAGGGGAAGAGATGTCGCAGGGCTGGGGCGAGGAGGTATTGGGGCATGGTTGCTGAGCTTTAGTCTAGACTTTTTGCTGGACTCAGAACGTGGACTCAGAATATGGACTCAGAATGCGGCCATGGCATGCAGTATGACACTTACGAATATAATGGGCGCAGGTGAACCTAGTGGGCAATGGAGGCTTGGCTTCCCCCCTTACTCTCTCCCTGTCATTGGGGTCTCTAGACACTCGTACTGATGAGCAATAAGTCACTAGCAAGGCAACGACAGGGGCCGGATACCAGGACGATCTTACGGAGGTCCCGTGTCTTTGCTGGTTCAAGCCAAAGGATTCAGACACAGCTAGGACCAATGGCAAGACCAGTCAGTGAAAGACACCAAGAAAGCTAGTGCGCGATACATCTGCGGCAACCAAGTCGAATCGGGCTTCACTCTGGACTATTGGTCATGTTTGATAACGCTGGCAAGAGGCCTCCAGGATTACAGGAATGCAGACTCAAATATAGCTCGAGATAGTGCACAAGTTGGCGCGTTAGGGATGCGAGAGAGTGCTATAGCATCAATGAGTTGAGCTGTGAAAATGGTCACTCTTACCCTTATAAGATTTTCCTAACCCTAGCTTGAATAGAGTCAAACCCCCAAGTAATCTCTAGGTGTGCTATGCACCCCAACATGTATTTTCTCTAGCGTCTTGATCTTGAACGTTATACACAAGCCCTAAGCTAGTTAGCCAACAGGAATCCACGAACCCCATAATCTAAAGCTCATCCTTCTTCCACTCGCCCGTAGACTGAGCATCCTCCCTGTCTAACGCAATCTCATCAGCAAGGATCTGCCCCTCAACATCAACCTCCACCTCGCTCTCCCTAACCCTCACCGCCAGCGCCGCAATCTCATCATCATACGCCGTCCACTCAGGAACCTGCCTCCGCGCGCGCTCCAGCTTCGGCTCCTTAGTGAGCGGGTTATTGCACAGATCAATAGTGCGCGCTTGGGACAGACTCTGATCGCTGCACCACGTCTCGCACCACAGCCACTCCTGCGGCAGCGACTTGATCGGGATATGGTGCTGCATGTGGTTCGGCAGGTCCTGGTCGAGGTTGCTGAGGCTGTTGGGGTCGGCCGAGAGCATCTGGTACTGGCCGCGGAGGCGGTCGCCGGCGGCCAGCGCGCGGAAGCGGGTCAAGTCGACGACGTAGAGCGCGGAGATGTGGTAGGGCGCGCCGCGGAGGAAGTTCTTCCAGTAGCCCTGTTTCCAGAAGCGGAAGCCCTCCATCTCCTGGCGCGAGTCGCACATGGGCGTGAAGGCGTAGGGGGCGCCGTCAAGGGGCGTGTTGACGAGGTCGGCCATGTCGGTGCGGACGATCTGGTCGGCGTCGACGAAGATGACTTTGTCGAGGGAGAGCGGGAAAAGCACGTCCAGGAAGAGGATCTTGTAGCCCCAGATCTCGCGCTGTTTTTCTTTCTGCGCGCGCAGCCAGTGCGGCCATTTGTAGGTGACCATTTCGTACTGGAAGTTGTATTCGGCGGCGAGGTGCGGGAGGAAGGATTTGAAGGAGGGGGAGAGGAATTGCTCGATGAACCAGAATTTGACTGTTTGCTTGGTGTTCTTCATGACTGAGACCATCATGATGTTGAGCATGCGTTCGTAGAGATGGCCGCTGGCGACGGAGAAGATGTTGATGTCGGCGTTTGCTTCACTGTTCTTTGAGGTGATGCCGGTGCTGGAGAGGATGTTTGAGGCGAAGTTGAGACCTTTGGACATAAAGTCCATGGCGGAGCCGGGTTTGGGCCCCGACTCGAGGACATCTTCGTTCTCTTGTCCCTTTTTGCGTGATAGTCGCGGGAACAAGGTCTTGCCTTGGAAGGAGAGCAAGGCGACTTCGTTGTCGTCGTCGCCGGCCTGCGGACTGTAGCCCAGTCGGCCTAGGCTTTCAAGGTAGAAAATCTGTTCACTGCGGCCGGGCTTGAGGTTGATGCTCCACAGACCTGGTTGTGCCTTGAACTGGAAGTAGCCGAGGTTGGCCATAACGATGGTATCGGCAAAGTATGGGTGGTCTTCAGTTCCGAGAACCAATTGAACGCCCCTCGGCGGCTGCTTGGTAGTCATGTCTCTTGAATGTCCTTCAATAAGGATATGCTCCAGTGCATAAATAGCGTCGACGTTTGAGTCTGATTTGACCGAGCTCAATTTGATATTATCAAGATCGTGCAAGGACTCTTTCGGCGCAACGAGCCAGTACGGCGGGACATCCATGCCCAGGGTGAGCAGCGCCTCGACTGGTACCCCCGAGAAAGTCGCAGTTGGCCGTAAAACAGACCCGTCCTCGTCAAACGATGGCTGTGAGTCAAGGACATAGCGATAGAAGCGTTTGATGGGCAGCTCCCGTATCTCATCCCGCGGATTCATGAAAAGCTTCAGCTTGACGCCATCCAGCTCGGAAAGCGCCTTTAGGATCGGTAGCCACCTTTGAGCCATTTCCGACGTTGGATCGATAGATGCGGCAATGGTTATCGTGGGGTCCTCAGGGCCGGGAACGGTGATTACAGAGCCAGAGTCGCCCCATTTCTCGAAAAACTTGACACGCACATCAGAAGAGGTCTCATAAAGACCCTCGGGGATATCTGACACTGTCGAAAGTGCTACAAACGATGTGAGCTTCGCAAAGGAGAGCGGATCAGATACTTTAGAGGCGAGTCGTAGATCCTTTGCAGCCTTAGTGACAGTGCCGATCCGGTTGATGTCTTCGTAAAGTAACAGCTGGCCTAGATCTTCCGCAGTCACGTCCTGCGTAGGCTTGACCACTCTACCGTTGACGATGATAGCATTTGTACCGGTAGACAGACCGAGTGCCTCGACCAAGGGCTGGAATTGCGCCCAGAATACAGAAGCTTCCTGCGCACCAGCGTCAGACGTGGCTGGTGATAATATGTCCGCGAGAATTCGCGCCGAATCCACGCCGTTTCCTTCTCTCAAGGACCGATAGATGAGGGCGGATGCTGCGTCACTTGATGAGGGGCTCTCAGGATTATGTATGAGGAGGATCTCCGTCTTGTCTTGCTTCACTTGGATTTCAAGAGCCGAAATAAGCATCTTTAAGCCGGCTCTTGTCCCGAAATCGCCGACAACAATCATATGGACGCTTTCCAAAGGCTCCACAAGCGCCGCAACACGGGGTACCTTATCAATAAGTTCTCCTGACTGACCTGCAACTTTCGATAGATCAATGAGCTTCACTTCTTTTGGATCTTCAGGAACAATCCAGGGGACGCGACGGCCAAATGCCTGCGAAAGGAAGAAATTGGGTAACCATGCATCTTCCTCAAACAGACCCTCAGCAATACCCTGCTGAACTAGACGCAGATCTTTTTCAACCTTGGCACTCATCTCCTGCGGCCAATTCTCGCCACGTAAGACGGGAATGCCGTTGACGAGGATGAGTGGAGCGTCGGTCTTGATGCCAAGACGTTCCTGATATTTGACAGTCCGGCGAGCCGATTTATCCAGTTCATCGTTGCTCAACACCTCATCCAGCGAAAGTGCATGTTTCTCGGCCCTCGGAGTCCTGTCATGAATAGCTGCCAAAAAGACAGTCTGTTCCGGCGATGCTAACTTGTTTTTCTTGGCACCCTATTTCTGTTAGAAGGAACGTTGAAGCTGTCAGAAAGCGGACATACCTCCTCCAAGTAAGCCATGAGACTGGTCAAGCCAAACGTCTCTTGCAGGTAGTGGGCCACCTTCAGTTGGGCGATTGAACCTTCCGATGTCGCCAGAGGAACGACACCAAATCTCACTGGAATCTTCCTCTTGACAAACATCCGAATCGTGGTGATAATCAAGTCCACGTCTTCAATGCTGGTTAAATCAATGGGGAAGACAATGTTATTTAGTTCGCGTCGAACTGCCGGGAGTTGACCGGGGTACGTGCGTTGAAGGAACTGGTCCTCATTAGTATATCATATAGTGGAAATTGTATAGCACTTACCGCTGTCAATTGGCTTGGCCACGATTCGTACCTAGCATCCTTCTCCAGATCGTTCATCCAGATGATAACCCCACCACCTTCGATTTCGTCACGGTAATCATAACGCTGCGGTGTTCCCTGTGCTACAGATTCTGTCACAAGGTCGTGTGCTAGAAGGTCTACAGCTTCGGTAGCGGAGAGACCCAGGCTCCGGAAACTCTCAATCAGCTTCCGCTCGCGACGAAGGTGGTCGACAAGGAAAAACGCGTCCATTTGGCGCGGATCGACTTGAAGGCCGTTGATCCAAATCGCACTAGCACCTGGCGGGAGCATTCCAAGGCGGTTTTCCTTGATCTCGCTCTGAAGCTGGGCGCTCGTGTTGTATGCTGCGATAGTTGCCGAATATTTGGGAAAGTCCTGGGACACTTTCACGAGCGTGTCAAGCGGGTCTTCACTATCGGCGACGTAGCTGACCGTGTTCGATCCGAGCCGCAAGACTTCAGAGGACGACAGCGGCCTCAAGTCGTCGGGTGCTGCGTCTGCTTCAGCCGACCCAAGGTTGTTCGAGCCCCTCTGCTCAGCGTCGCGGTCATCAATCACAATGTAGTCGGTACGCTTCAGAGCCAGCTCGACACCGTATCCTGAGACAAAAAGAGGCCGTGAGCTCCAATGTTGAGGGGGCCGATACCGCACTCGATATGAAACATCGCCCTCTTTAGCCATAGCGCTCAAAGTCTGATGGAAGTCCTTGAACATCGGTGAAGCCACATCTGCATATAGAATGGCCGGGGGTAAAGAGTTATGTCCCATAACGCGGTCAAAAGGCAATTCTCGTGCATCTCTGTATACTATCTCAGTATGTGACCAACAAACTCCAGTTGCCAAAAAACGTACAGTTCCCCTTCAACATCCTGCTGCGCCCGCTCCATTGCCGACGAGCAATATTGCTTTCCATCCGAATGCACCCACACAGGGCAAGCGGCATCCTGTGCTGCCATAAGCGAGTGCTGGACTGATGTATTATAGAACTGGTAGTGGGCCGCGATACGGGGGCTAGCGGACCTAATGGACAGAGATAGCTTAAACGACGAAAGGCTCTCGGGGCTGCTGAGGTGTCCATCTTCAACCACTACTTGGAGGAAACGGTCGTATAGTTCTTTATCCGTAACGTAGTCGTCAAAAGTACCTTCGGCAATGCGGTCGAGGAGCGGGAAATATGACGTCGCGTTCTCTTCTGCTGCTGTTTCTCTGATGCTTTGTTAGATATTACCCAGTGATATTGCCGATGGATCAGGAAAAGTCAGGACTCACAGTAGCTCTATAAGATAAGGACCGGAGTCAAATGAAGCCTGGAGCGCGACGTTGACCGCGGGGCTAGAGGCTGCTCTTGAAGTCAACGTCGCAACCACGACGTATGATAGCCACCAGGAGGCAGCAATTCTAGAGTGGACGAGCATCTCTGGAGATGGTCTGACGGGGAGTATTGGCTAATTGTTGTTTTGTCGAGTGCTTCCAAGAGACGGATAGCAGTGTTCAAGCTGCTGACATCACGGCAAGGGCGATCTAGATCGGCAGTGAAGTAAGCGTCAATATTCAAGAGCCAGCATTGAACCCGGCATCCATAAGCCAGCTCTTCGGTATTGAGATCGATGATTGACGAAGGGGGTGCTCAACGTTCACCTACAGGCCACATCTCAAGCTGCTCCGGGTAGCGCAGCGGCCAAATGCGCCAAACTTCCGGTGCGCACGGCGCTATACCCGATTCGCCAACTACAGCAATACGCGGAAATCCGAGGCTTTCGCACTCACCAGGTAGGCAGTAGATAGGTAAGGTAGCTTGAATTTATGTCGAATTAACTCCACATCACTCGTAATACACACTTCGGTGGAAGTAGACCACAGAAAACGCTTCAGCATGTTTTGTTGAGCCTAGTTACAGTAGATTGCCTCCTGCGCCAACAGTGAACGCCAGATATTCGCCTCCCAATACACCAACATGCCAGGTAAAGAAATCCATCCATGATGCCTGCCCGACCTCAACGGGGTTATGGCTAGTAGTGACAAGTATGTAAAAGAAAACAAGCACGTC
Organism: Aspergillus incahuasiensis; assembly: GCA_003719405.1. Taxonomy (NCBI): domain Eukaryota; kingdom Fungi; phylum Ascomycota; class Eurotiomycetes; order Eurotiales; family Aspergillaceae; genus Aspergillus; species Aspergillus incahuasiensis. The sequence continues at coordinate 14,874 of RHLP01000558.1, forward strand.
ATATGCAGATGGCCAAGCCAAGGTCAGCAGAATAGCCAATTCTGCAGCCAAATGTGTCAAACTCCAGACTTTTGTTCAAGTTCTTTTGCATGGATCAAAGATTGCCGATATAGCGCTAAAATTCAGTCAAATCGTGATGAGCTGCCGCTTGAATGCTTGGAGTGGGCCCAAGCTAAGCGGCTTCGCTTCTGTTCGTCAAGTTCGAAGAAGGATCCTTCGTTTGTGGGCGACATTGTTTCGGTGCGGCCTAGGGTATTTGTGGACTTCATCTTCCGGATGCCCTTGGTTTTGCCGCTGTCGCCGAGTTTTCGCAGCTCGCGGGCCAGCCGCTCGAGCGTTGAGCCACCCAGTTTGTTACCTCTGGGGGAAGGTGGCAGGGGTTTTTCGGAGAGATCCTCGGAGCTGATGTTGCTGGAGATAGAAGGCGGGGCAGTTTCTCCGAGTATCGAGCCGAAACTGATACCTGAATCTGCCTTTCGGCCTTTATGTCCTCGAGACGACGTAGAGCCTGAGCCCTCGTCCAGGCTGGCAGGGCCGTTGATCGTTGTACACTCGTCAATGATTTCGTTGGTGGTTCGCAGATACTTGTCAAGGGCATCGCGGACAAGAGGCCACCCAGTGCTTTCGCCTTCTGGCGCGCCTTGCGCGATGACTTTGTCGAGAATATGTTTGCCGTTCGTCTCGATGTGGGAGATGTATCGGAAGAAGCCGTCTCGTTGAGACTTGAGTATTTGTGGGGTAAGATGTGAGGTGGGAGTGACGGTAGCTTCCGTAACAGGAGGAAAAAGAGTGTTGAGCATTGCCATGCAGTTGGCCTTGTTCATGGGTTCCATGAGCATCTCGTTCAGCAGAGTCTGTTGAAAAAATGTTAGCCACTTGCCGGATCAGGATACCCGGGGGCTCTTACCCATCGGCGCAGACCAATGTAGATCTGCGTGTAGAGAGCTTCCACTCTGGCACCCTTGGCTTTGATGCCTTCGATCCAGGTCATAACACCCGGGTATTTCCTCGAAAACTCAGGATCATGCTTGGAACTATCCGGGTGGAGTCCTAGCCGCTGCAGAGCTGCTGCGACTTCTTTCTTGCGGCGAGTTTCTAGATCTCTGAGGTAATCCAAGCCGGTCAAGGCCTGGGGGAAGTCGACGTCTTCGAGCTGGGGGGAGAAGCAGCGGCGTAGAAAGGATGTGACGAAACTTGGAGGCAATGAGCATGGCTGAGAAGGTAGTCGGGATATTTGTTGGGTCAATTGTGCTCGAAGATCCTCAGCGGCGGAGGATTTGGGGGAAGATGGTCGGCGTGCAAACGCTGTCTCGGGAGGTTGAGTGCCGGGAACTGGCTGTCTTGTATTGCTGCAGTTCAATGCATACATTGTTCGGAGAGGAATCTCATAGGTACCCGGGTACCGAAGCATGTGGTCGAAAATCCAGGTAAGCGCGGAGCCATCGGGGTGGTCCAACTTCTCTTCTGCGTGAGCCATGGTGGGGTCGTGTTCCAGAAGTAGACGGGGGGTTTTTTTTAGGATTGGGTGTTTTCCGATCGAGGGTGTAGCAGTGCGATCAATCTCTAGAAAGCGCGGTTACGAAGGAGATACGATGTAGAAGAGGTATAAAAGAGCCCGGGTGGATGGGTCAACCAAGCTGGGAAGTCAAGAAGGTTGTGTGTGCGACGTGATGGAAGTGCAGGACAATCAAGGTGACGGGGACCTGTTCGCAGAGACGGCTAGCTTCAAAAGTGTGTAACATGTCCCTTCAGAGCACGAATCTGCACCTCGAGAATCGAAGCTCCAATGGCGGCGGTCAGAGAAGTACTGAGCCAGCCAGCCAACCCGGCAGGAAGAGAAGGAGTGTATCCCTTGGGGGTTCCTTGTGCGTGAGGAGGCGTAATCAGCAAACGTGAGGCGGAAAGTGGAACGGTTTGCTAGAACCGGGGGACCGGTCCGTTTGGTGGCGGGCAGCTAGAAAGGTACCGAGCGATCCTGGAAGATCCTCGAGGCGTCAAAGAATGACAGCTGCGAATTGACTTTCTTTGTGCGGGCAATGACGGCAGATATGACAAGATCTGTGATGATCGGAGCGAAAGACGCAGGCGCTAGAATGACTGGCAGAGAATCGACGTGTGGATCGAGTCGCACGAATAAAAGGGTCGTCGGAATCGGCCAAGGCAATCAATCAGTCGAGTTCACTGTCAAAGCAAACAGGAGCAGTCCGGCGATTGGTGTCACTGGACAAAAAAAGGCAGCGGCTTTTTCACGCCAGTGCAGCCAGGACAAAAGAGCGAAGGCGAAGAATTGAAGTGGAAGCAATAGTGCGGTCTAAACAAACAAAGAGGGAGATGGGAGAAGGCAGTCGTGGGAGAGAAAGAAGAAAGACGGAGAAGGGCACGAGGGGAGAAGGAGATCGAAGCCGTATTATGGAGTCGAGGCACAAGTGGAGGATGCTGGTGGGCAGATTGCTGCCAGTTCAGGGATACGCAGGCTGGATCTGGACTCCGGACAGGCGGCCTAGCGTGTGCTGCGTCTGGCACGGGAGGATCAGCTCGGCTGGGTCCCGGCACTCTGGTTGTCCAAGATTGCTCCTTCCGTGGAGCTGCACTGCCTCCGTCCTCCTCACCATCATTGCACTGGCAATACTCGGAGTAGTCACGGCAGTTGCTCTTGAGCACAACATCGTACATTTATTATGACAACATCATCTCCATTAATCCTCCGAGACCCAATTCCCTGACGCTGCCGCTCGACGTATCTACTCAGTCGTTACTGCGTACAGCTTCCAGCCCCAGCGCGCTGGGAGCGTACGAGGCAGCGATCCTGCTAGCACGGAACAGGCAAAGCTCATGTTGTACCTACGAGGCCGCGAGGGCGAGGCCGATAATTGGGGGTGCGATGGGTCACAGCTGGAATTTGAGTCCATGCTTCAGCTCCGATTCCCCTCCCGAGTCTCTTTGTGTCCGTGAAATTGGAGACTGCTCATTCGCCGCTCTTGTGATGATGGCGAATTGTCTCAATCTGCGTCAGTTGAACACTGGCCAGCTCTCATCCGCATCTGAACTTTCGCCTTGCCTCCTTTATCAACTACGAAATAGTACTTCTGACGATCAAAGGCTCAGATGATGCGTTTGATTGATGCATCGCCTGGAGGCTGGGATTCGTTCGACTGCACTTTGCACATTCGAAGACAGAGGCGGTACTGAGTACTGATAAATTATTGCACGATGCCGTAAGGGCCTACGAATCTGAGACCCAAGACGCAGATGTTTATGCATCGGACAAAAGTTCGGTTTCTGTTGCCAACAGATCTGTGGGTCTCTGTCTAGGCCAACTCCAATTCGATGCCTCGAATTTGGATCCGCATGGACTCGAGACCGAATCACTGACTCGGTGACTCCAAATCTCTCGCGCCCTCCTTCAGGTCTTCTACAGTTCTACTTCATCTTGGTCAATAATTCACGAGCCAGTCTGTAATTGATCGTATCATGGCACCAAGACGTTGAAAAGGGGTCTCTGCAGGAAAGGCAGTCAAACACCCCATCGTTCGCGACTCCTGGTGTTTTGTTTCGTGTTGATTCACCCGTTGCCCCGTGCGCCAAAAATTGGATACTTTCAATATGAATTGGAGCCCCAAATATCGATCCAGGGCAAGTTCGTTCTTATCTTATTTCGCCTTGTAGTCTTCGTTGACAATTTTGCAGTTCGCCGAGATTTTTACGCCATCAGTTCGTCACGTTGCTATAGTATCTTTCTTTTCCACCATCCATCAACCCACGTAATCGGCAAGCCTTCCTTCGCGCACAACGATCTCCAGAAGAACTTGGAAGGCTAGCTATAGCTCGCGCTAGTCGCCGTTGATCGCCGCTGTGCCTCGAGTCATTCCTCGTCTTGAAACATGAAACGTCAAACGCTCAGCGGCCAGCCGGTTATAGTATGCTCTGCTAGTTTCGATTTATCCATCCGCCATCGTGCGGTCGCGCCGGAGAACAGCCGAAACCCGAGCCCTGAAAACCACCCTGGCCCTGGATTGTGGGTCTATGCGAGCTACGGAGAGTACTTTGAGCTCCAACGTCAAGTTCTAACGGCCGTGCATTGACCTCTCAAGCTTGCATGCTCCATGGAGATATCTGTTCTCTAGATAATATGGAGTACTACTGCTGATGTTTTATCGCCCTATTTCCCTGTTCTAACCTCTAGAGGGCTGCTCCACGGCGAACCCCGACTCCGACTCCTCGGTCCGACGTCCGACGTTCTTTGTTCAAACTCAAAGCTCCTATCCAACCGCTAGGAAGCCGCCTAGGGAGTAGCTTGTTGACGATCACCATCTCCTTGAAGCGATGGCACGGCGCCTCGATTAGATCCCGATCTAGGGATAAAATCAAGGCTGAGGTGAGCCACCTACCGTTGGACTTTTGAGTTTTGACAGGTAGACAGACGGTCGAGACTGCGACTGCTCTCGACGTCATTTATTCCACTATCATCTACATCTTACTTATTCTGCCTACGAATGGTACGCATCACATTCGACAAAATGACATACTTACTCACGTGCTAGGCCATCACCTAGTCGACCTCCTCGGCTTGGTCTGCGAGGTAGGTAAGTCGCGCCGCCCAACCTCACTCAACTCACAGAATTCCGCGGAGCGCTACGCTTATGAGTTCATATGGCATATAAGGAGTATACCTACTCGAGCGCCGGCTGTTTTTATGTTGAGCTAGTGGTGGATATACTCCCACGGAGTCCCCCGAGTCCCAACTTCACCTCCGGGTCAGGTCCTCTTACGAGTCAGTCAGATACAAGTACCTTCTCGCGGAGTACGGTACAGAATACACCAAGGGTATTTGCGTATGCCTGTTAGATATTGATGACGGCGTGAGTCGAGCGCCAAATCCCGAAATCGTTACTATGCAAAGTAAACTCCGGTCAAACTCCCTTGGCCATCTATTACCGGTATCTCAGTTCTTATTATTCAAGCAAAAGCTGCAAAGCAGGCTGTAACTTAGATAGTCTAAACTAAGCTACCGCATAGAATAAGCATCATGATGATAACCGCTACTGGGTCCCCTTTAATGTATCTCCGATGTCAAGTCCACGGTAATCACATCAAACCAATCCCGGCCCATGCTGCACTGGCATTGGTACTGAAGGCGCCATCACCATAGCGGTGGCCTCTGCTTGGCTTCCACTTCCACTTCCACTTCCATCTCCACCACTTCCACCTCCAATGACAGTCGTAGCAGCCAGACTTTCTTTGTCCCTTCCCCCATCCGCCCTGCCACTAGGAACCCCCCTACCGGCTCCGCGCTGAACCTTATCCGCTTCCGCGCCCATGCCCATATCCCCATCCCTGTTCCCGTCCCTTATGCTTGACTTTAGCCGTAATCTCATCCTTAACCTCCCACTCCCATTCCGATCCCCAGGTTCACGTCCACGTCCACCCTCAAACAACGCCTCAATCCCCTCCAGACTACACCCCTTAGTCTCGGGCATCAGCACACAGACGACAACGGCAAGCAGCGTCGAGAACCCGTACAGGAAGTACGGCCCGCTAGGCGAGGCGCGCAGGAACAGCGGGGCCGTGAAGGTGACGAGGAAGTTGACGGCCCAGTTGGCGACGAGCTCGACGGCGCAAACTTTGGCGCGCAGGCGGGTCGGGATGATTTCGGACGCGTAGATCTTTCCCACCTAGAGTGGATAGAAAAAGGATTTTCATGTTAGCCTAGCTAGCCTTGTGGAGGATATACTCCTAGTCTTAGGCTTAGTCCGGGCTTTGGGTTCGGGTCTTTGAGTTTGACAGGCAGGGCATGGGGCAAGCCACAATCTGGCCTTGGTGGATCGAGAATGTTCCAGGACCTAGGGGATCCCCGTATCCGTAGATCATGACTTGCCCTTGCATGGCATGGACGTTGGTGTCACTGCCCAGCAACTAGTGCTGATCAGATCGGCCATGTTCTAGAAGGATAGCCCAGCCCGAGATAATAGAAATGGTTGACAGACAGGGTCTGTGTGCACTAGGCACCGCTGCCCAAGACGGAGAGGTAAAGTAGAAACCGAGCCCGGACCAGGACCATGCAACTGGAATAAAATAGAGACGGGACAGGCTTACCACAGCCCACGACCACGAAAAGTTCGCAACAAAGACATAAATCAGCACGATGACCACCCACTGCGCCGCGCCAGAAGAGCCTAGGGTGACCTCGTTATCCTCGACCCGGCCGAACCGCGCATACAGCGCGCCGATGACAAGGAAGCAGGCTGCCATTGCGGCGCCGCCGTAGATCAGCGGCTTCCGGCGGCCCCAGCGGTCGACCCNNGATGGGGGCGTAGTAGAGCACGACGTCGATCTGTGTAGGGTGCGCGGGTTAGCCCTACGTTCCTGGAATGGACGTCCCATCTCACTTAGGCAGGGTACGTACCCCGGTTAACTGCTGGAACGCCATGAGGAAGATCCCCAGCGCAGTGCGGCCCCTGTACTTGCGGTTGAAGATCTCCCTGATACTCGCCGCCTGGCGCTGATTCTGGTTCTGCCGCTGCCGCAGGCGCTGGGCTTGCTTCTCCGGATCCGGGTCCGGGTCCTGCTCCTGATCCCCAGCCAAATCCTGGCGCACAGTGAGACTCTTTATGATCTCGCCAAACTCCTCCTCCACCATCTCGGCCGGCCTCAGCCTCCCTAAGACAGCTTTAGCCTCAGTCCCCCTCCCAACCTGCGCCAGCCACCGCGGCGAAAACGGCACAAAGAGCATCCCCAGACAAAGCGCTCCCGCCACGACCGCCTGAACAACAAACGGCACGCGCCACGCCCACGCCCCCTGCATCCCCGCGGCCCCAAACGCAACAAAATAC
>RHLP01000559.1:0-15579 GCA_003719405.1 Aspergillus incahuasiensis
GGTTAATGGATGGATGCATTGATTGGATGGGGATCCTACAGGGAGGGGCTGGGTTGTGTATGATACGGGTTGGTTACCATTAATGCATATACACATCTAGGTATGTTACCTAGGGCAGACCAAGGGTGCTTTCCGTAACTTCCCATGTACATGGTTATATACTCCTAAGGGTCGTAGTCGCCGCACCCGTTGGCCCATAGGGCCAGAGATAACAGCAGAGGTATCATTATCCTATTGCCTGCTTTTCTCTACCCTGCTGCGAAGCGAAGATTGAAGAGGGAACTAGCAGAACTGACCCCTTTCTTGAGCGCTTTGCTGAACCTGTCCACCACCTGGGGCAAGCTTCCCACAACATTCAGCCTACGGACCCGGAGTCGCCAGCTGTCCATGACAGCCACGAGCCCACAGTTTGACCCTATCATATTCCCAGAGTCTGTTAGAGCCAACGATGGTCAGCTCCTCAATCTAAAAGCCTATTCGATCCAAGAAGACTTTCCCGTACTCAGACCGAGGCTTCTCGCTGTTCACAACTACCTTCAAGACCAGGAGCCTAGCACGCTTAAAGGCGTCTTCCTGGGCGTCTGGTCCCTCCCGCGGTGGCTGACCTTCTGGACAGTCGCGGTCTTTGGTGCTTTGGCTCTGGCCTTGGCCGTGGCTCAGCTGGTTGTCGCCATCTAGGCGCCAATGGGACGCCCCATGAGCTTCTTGCCCATCATTTGCAATGACAAGGCACACAATGAGGGAATGGGCGCTCGGCCTTGAAGCGGAAGAGGTCATTGACGATGTTTCAAAGGCCCTTTCTAGCTAATCTCCCGTATCTGTCTTTGCCTCTTTTTATCACCTTATTTACTAATCCATTCAGCCTTCATCCACTAAAGCAACCATCAATACCTTCACTCATTGATCTTCCTTTCATCTGTTTGTTTCTTCAATGGTTTGGGCGTGGGCCGTAGCGGCATTATCGAGAAGTACAAGGGCTTCTTTGGCTTTCTTTGATGGGAATCATCACGATTACCCTGGCTGAGGGAGCAACTGGCGGGATGGTTTATAAATATCTTAAAATGTCCTTCTTCATTCTTCTCGTTTTTGCCCATACAGCCTCTGTACCTAACCCAGCATCTCTATTCTCATTTACAACCTTCAATCCACCTTTCATTCACGGTCTCACCCACTCGCGATAAGGACAATAAGATATGTCCTCCCCGACGTCAGCCACCGAGAAGAAGGTCACCGTCTTTCTCTTTGGCCTCTCCGATGACAATTCTATCGACCTACAGAATTGCTACAGCGTCACTGCTGCTGCGAAGCGTTACATGGACATGTGGTGCACCAAAAGCAAAGACCTGTTAGGCCCACAGTCCTTCCAGAAGATCACTTCCGGATGTTATACATTTCGAACCTCGAACGATAAGCACAAATGTATCATATCCCCTACCGGCCTCGCTAAACTCGCGTTCAAAGGTACGGTCTATGTTGAGCCTTTGATTCGAGAGTCCGAGGTGCAAGCAGATTTCCAGACAACCATCCAAACTGCTCTCCAAGAATTTGGACAGACAATAGTGCAAAGAGTTGAGCTGGCGATTCAGAAATCGGCCGAAGAAGCACCCCCCATCCAGCCTACATCCGGGCCCGGCCTCAAACCCTGGTTAAGTGAGTGGTCATGCGTCATACAAGTTGTGATTGCGATTTTAGTATTGTGGCTATACATTGTTCTGGCATGAAGGGCCTTGTAGATGTCTTGTATGATATCTAGTTTTGTTGCGGCTGTTAGATATAGCTTGGTATTGATGGGTGATGGGAAAGTGTTGGCGGTAGGGTAGTATGCAATCAAGGTCTCTCTCTCTTGCTTCCTCAGAATGACGGATCCTGGCGAGTACAGCTGGTTAGCTATAAGCTGCATTGTGAACATCATACATGCTTGAATATTCCGTAATTGCCGAGTAGGGTAGGTACAAATGTCCACTACTATACGGCGGTGCAGTGGAAATATCATCTACGTTCCTGAAGCAGGGACGCTATTGGTATACGGTCGTCTGAGTACTAACTTAAACATTATATAATTGTTTGAGACTGGAAAACCATAGGTAATGCGCTACGAGACAGACTGCTTGACGGTCCCAAAGTATGAAAAGTACAGTAGAGGTCGGGCTATGTACGGATCGTTCTCGTGCAACAAGGTAGAACCGGCAGGGGATGCAGGATGCATCGGCTCTGAGAAGGATTATGGCCTGCACTTCGAGCTTCGAGTGTTGCGTAGTCGAGTCGACAGTTGATCTTTCCTTATATGCCGACGGCACCAGTCTCGCCCCTTTGCATCTCGGTTTCTCGAGCCCCGTTATTCCCACCAGCTGGAGCCGTTGCAGGAGAGCAGGCAGGTTACATCCCGTTCAAAACAGTCCACATTGCGCATCCATAGTCCCGTCTCTAAGAGTTGGACGAGACATGCAGCTGCGCTGGTTCCCTTATGGTCTGGGTCCTTCTAACAATCATCTTCAGCGCCGGGTTCCTGGCCAACTGGCTTGGATGCCTACGAGTCATTCTTAACATTGCTAAGCTGAGGCTGACCTCAGGTGGTCGTGATATGTTCTATCTTCGTCAGCCACCTTGTGAGTTTGCGGGGATTATATAGAGTCTATTCAAGGCCCTTGTCCATTCCATTCCTTGTCCGGAAAGTAAGGCCCGGCGTAAATCACTCTTGAACCTTCCTCCGGCCTCGCAAGTACTGCCTATAGCTTAATAATAGCGGCCGGATGTAGTCCCTTTGTCTCAATCAGCGTGACGGCATACAAGGCCTCGCTGCAAGCATAAGGTACTCGAGACCTAGGTCCTCCCTTCCTAACAATTCCGCGCGAATCTCGGACGTCAACATAAAGCCAAGACCCTTGATCCTAGTGGGATATTTGACGTTGTACATCTGTTCCAGGGGATAGGAGGGTGCGACATTGCTTTGAAACCAAGAGAGTCGAGGAATTCTCTTCATCATCTGGAGGTTGATATTTTACTATATAAGACCCCAGAGATAGTCGATTGTTTGAGGATCAACGCGCTCAATCTCAATCCTCTTCCTTACAGCTCCATAGTAGTCACTTCAACTCATTTTGGCGCTCTCAGGCTCTCATCGTAGACATCTAGGGCAACTACCCTAATAGGGTAATGGCATGAAATCTATTCCTCTATATGTACTTCTCTCTCTAGACAGCGACAAAGTCTCCTAATCCATCTGAACCTTCGCTTGCACCCCGTTTAGAAATACCGCCACACACGTCGAGTTGTCACTATACGGCGTCGCAACCGCCTGGTCAACCAGCACGCGCGCCACCTCCTCGGCCTTACTCCCCGCATTGAACATCTGCACAAGCCCCCCCATGATCTTATCGTCCGGCAGCACATTCGTAACCCCGTCCGAGGTCAGGGCTAGGACGTACTGCTTGTCCTGGTGCAGCTCGACCCGCCGGAACGACAGCTGCACGGTGACGAAGTCGTCGGTGGCCTTTGCATTTCCACTCCCACTCCCACTTCCATCCCCATTCCCGCTCTCCGTCACATTTGGTATGGAGGCCTCTGTGCCTGTAGCTGCAGCTGCAGCTGTAGCGGTATTCCCAGCACCCGCCATAGCAGCAATCTGGCCCTCCGTCTTGGGCGCCCCCGGCGCCGAGATCAGCGGCGTCTTGTACTGCAGATCGCCCAGCGCCCGCGACATATTCAGCGACCCGATGCGCGGGATGTCGTGCTGCGACGTCACGGTCCCGCCGGCCTTCTCGATGCGCGCCTTCTCAGCGCGGTCGTCGGGTTTGTGCGAGGTTGTGAGGCGGTCCTATACATGCGCATACACACGCGCGTTAGCCACGTTTTTCCCCCCCTACACCAATCTCCATGCCATGCCCTGCTAGAAAGCAAAAGGAAAAGGAAAAAGGGAAAAGGGCGACATACAACGCTCTGCACCTCCCCCGTCTGCGCATCCCTCTCGGCCAGGAGAATATGCGAGTCGCCGACATTCCCGACCACCAGCACGCCCTGTTTCAGATCCACGAGGGCAAGTGACGCCGTCGAGCCCGAGGTCGCGAACTCGTCTTGCCCGGCGTTGAAGCCCTGCATCAGCAGCTCGTCTTCGCGGTCGATGGCGCGCTGCATCGCCCGTTCGTACTGGCCGGCCTGGAACTCGGCGGACTCGAAGAGGAGCTGCGGGATGTGCTGCTTTGCGTGCGCGGAGACGGCGGGCGAGCCGCTGGGATTCGGTATTTTCTTAGTGAGGGTGTCATAGGAGGCGTCGAATAGGAGCTGGGGACAACGCACTGCCCGTCGAATACGGCAAACAACGCCAGGAACTCGCCGAGCTCTGGCGAGGTCTCCGACGTCAGGAGTAGAGACTCGTCTTGCTGGTCGGGGCGGGAGCCTTGGGCCTGGAGGGGGGCGCCTCAGGTTAGATGGCCTGGGGCTCGGTAGGGTGATTTTGTGGACGAGGGACGTACACTCTGGGCCCCGGCCGCGTGGATTTCAATTGCGTTTGTGTTTGTGCTGGCGTTGGCCATGGTATGGTGCAGGTGGTGTTGTGATAGTGAGCGGCGTGGTAGAGTGGTGTGGGCCGACGTCCGACGTCTTTAAAGTTGCGCTGCGCATGGCCATTATGCATTATGACGTGGGCTGCAGTGGGTGCTCCACAGCAGCTCTGTCAAGGCCAGTGCATGGAACAGTCTAGACTGTCGCTGTCCACTGGGTCTGCTGCGGATGGCTGCGTACATGCGACGGGGTGGTGATTCATGATGACACCAGCACGTTCTATAAGTATGCCGCCGCCTGGCTCCAAGACGATTCTCCAGATCTCTTACCCTTTCCAATCTAATCTACACCTGCACTGAAAATACCAACATGCCCCGCTACTCAAACGGCCAGATGGTGGAGTACAAGCCTGTGGGGGGTCTGTCCTCCCCTCCGTCCTCTTCACATTAACGTCCATACATGCGTGCTAACCAGTGCTAACCACCCCTAGGCCGCGACTCCAACACCTCCAAGAGCACCGGCACGATCAAGAACGTGCTGACCGAGTCCGGCAAACAGGCCGACCGCAACGTCGACGCCAGCAAGGACAAGCCGCGGTACGAGGTGCGTGCCTGCAGTGCATCCCCATCCCAGCCAGATGTAGCAGCGTGCATGTGGCCATCGCTAACCGACTTGACTGACTGGCTGGTGCAGATTGAGAACTCCAACACCGGCAAGCTGACCAGCGTGTACGAGGACAACATCCTGGGCGAAGCTTAGATTAGCTTAGCTTAACTTGTCTCAGGGCTGCATAGCATAGCTAGCTAGCTGGCTGGATTTAGTTTGTAAGAATTAAGGTATATCAAGCTGCTCAATTCAATCTGTGAGTCGTAACGTAACGAACTCGACAGAACCGTAACAGTAACAGTATGTAAACGTAGTTCAAGCCTCAACGCCGATATCATTCACATCATACATAGCATCAATAGCTAACCAACCCTACAACGTCGTCAAAGGCGGGCCCTCCTTCGCCGCGGGCGCCGAATGCCTGGTCTCCAAGTAGACCTTCTGCACGCCGCCATCGCGCTGGTTGAACAGCTCATAGACGCGGGAGATGTCCTCGAGCCGGAACCGGTGGCTGACCATGTGCAGCGGGTCGATCTCGCCCTTCTGGATGAGCGCCATCAGCTCCTCCCAGTACTTCTGCACGGGGGCCTGCCCGTTGCCGATAAGGCGCACGCCCGTCTGCATGAGCGCGCCGATGTTGAAGTGGTTTGTCTGCACGCCGTTAGCACTGCCCGCTCCATTATAAAGTACGGAAGGGAAAGAGGGAAAGGCATACAAATCCAGCATAAACACCCGTCAGGCCCACGCGGCCAAACGGCCTGACCGCGGTAATCATCTCGTTGACAATCTCGCTGGAATCCGTCTCGGCGCCGACCATCTGCTCGAAGAAATGCATCCACCCCTTCGCGTACTCGCCGCCCACACACTCCAAACACACATCCAGATTGTGGTCCGTGATCCTGCGCAGATGCGACGAGACGCTCTCGCCCTTGGGCAGGTTCGAGAAATCCACCGTCTCAACCTGCGGCACCTTACTCTTCACAAACTCCAGCCTCCACGCGCCCTCCCCGCCATCAACAACAATCACTCGTTTCGCGCCATGATAGAACGCAAACTCCACCGCCATCTGCCCAATCGGCCCGGCGCCCCAAACCGCCACAGTATCGCCCTTGTTCACCCCCGTGTCCACAACACAGTGCCAGCTGGTCGCAACCACATCGCTCAGGAACAGCGCCTTCTCGTCGGGGACCTCGTCGGGAACGGGGAGCAGGTTGACGTCGCCGAACGGCACGCGCAGGAACTCCGCCTGCCCGCCCGCGAACCCGCCCGTGAAGTGGCTGTACCCGAAGATCCCCGCCGTGCGCTTGCCGTACATGGCGTTGGTGATGCTGTTCTCGTTGGTGTTCTCGCACTGGCTGTACAGCTGCGCCGTGCAGCGCTTGCAGGTCCCGCACGCGATCGGGAACGAGACCACCACGCGCTGGCCCGGCTTGTATTTGGTGCTCGAGGGCCCCGCGGACTCGACGATCCCGCAGCATTCGTGGCCCAGCACGTCGCCTTTTTGGATTTGCGGGATTACGCCTGGCGCTTGTTAGTACTTTCTTCTTCTTCTCTTTTACTCTAGACTATAGATAGGAAGATGCATGGCATGGCATGGCGCGGCGGCATACCGTGGTAGAGATGCAGGTCGCTCCCGCAGACGGTGCTGCCTGTGACGCGCACAATGACGTCCCCGGCGTCGACGACGCGGGGCTTCGGCATTTCAACTGTCAGATATATGTTAGCACCTGCTCGAGTTCAAGCCCAAGGATAGTAGAGTAGGTGGAATACCAATCTCAACATTGTTCTTCCCCTGCCACACGGTAGCGCGGATCTTCTCGCCCGTCTCGACGCCGTGCTCGTTGTTGTAGTTGCTGATATCGGTGGTGACGGTGGCTGTGTCGTCGTGGCCGATGGCCTTTTCGACGAGGTTGGCGGCCTGGGTTGCGGCCATTGTGGTTGTTCCTTGCGTATGGATGGAGTTGAGGACCTTGGGTGCTAGTGGGTGGGGTGTCCTGGTTGGATGTTGTGGTTCGATGTTGATCGCCAGGTATTTGTAGTTCCTGGACTCTTTGGATACGGCAGTTGCTTGCTTTTGAGGATAGGATGAGTCCAAGTGAGCTTTGTTCTGTTCTATTATGATGAAGTGATGTCTGCTCTGCATCACCATGACATCAGACACGTGACTCTACCTATACCTCTCCACACGGCGTGTCTCGTCAACATGACGCCTGGCAGGTGGATAACAGTGTGGTAAGCTTATCAGCTTCCCCGGATTTGTTGTATGCAGCATCAAAGACCCTGCAGCGGTAGTCTACCCTAGTATCACCTAGCCCTAATCACCACACCTGCACCCACATGTACCTTGCAACCGTACGGAGAGTAAACGCAGCCTACCACTCCTGCACCCCGTCCTTCGTAACAACCCTCCCAACATCGCCATCCCTCCGCCCCTCCAGGACATCGCGAAACAGCGGCCCCGCCACACTCGGCTCACCGGCCCCAAACCGCCTCAACTGCTCAGGCCCAACCCCACCCAGCCCCGTCGCCAAAAACCCCGGGCTGATCGCGAAGACCTTGACCCCGTCGTTCTTCAGCATGCGCTCCCACTCGCGCATCATCATGTTCAGCCCCGTCTTGGCGCTGCGGTACGACGCCGCGCTGAACCCCGCCTTGCTTTTCGGCCAGCCCGCCTCGGGCGACTTGTCGACCGGCAGGTCGCGGCGCTCGCTGCGGAGGAGCGTCGAGGCGCCGGACGTCACGAAGACGAGGCGCGGGTCGGTGCTCTTGAGCAGGAGGGGCAGGAATGCCGACGTGAGGACCTGCGCGCCGGTCACGTTGACGTCCCAGGATTTGTTCCAGACTTGGCGCTCGGTGAGGGTGTTGGATGCGATGAGGGCGTCGAAGTTTGCGCCTGCAATCCAGCCGTGTTAGCGCTAACTCAGCGCCTCCTTACGTGGGGGGTATGGGTATGGTGAATAAATACCGGCGTTGTTGACCAGCGCGTCGACGACCCCAAACTCGCGCGTGACCTCTGCGTGCGCCGCCTCAATCGACTCGTCCGACTCGACGTCCACGACTAGCGGGACCAGCTTGTTCGATGAGCTGGGGAACTCGGCCTGGACTGCGGCGATGGCGGCCTGCGCCTTGGGCAGCGACCTGGCGCAGACGAGGACGGTGTAGGGCGTGTCGTCGGCGCTGTAAAGGGCGCGCACGACCTCGTAGCCGATGCCGGTGTTTGCGCCGGTGAGGAGGATGGTTTTTGGGATGGACATGCTGTTTGCTGTGCGTGTGTTGGTGTGGATATGGTACTTACCTACGGTAGGTAGGTAGGTAGGCAGGTAGGGTTAAGTAGGCGGCTTAAGTCCGTGTGTGGGCTATGTCCAGCTTAAGTCCGGGCGTGCTCCACCGGGGTGGGCCTGGGGGACTGGATAGTGATCCTCTTCAGCTGTTGTCGATGGAGATGCGGAGTACCATACATACGCGAAGAAAGCTTGCCCAGAGCTTAGTCCCTACCTAGAGTAGGCAAGGTACATCCTATAACTCCGCATATCTGAACTAGCTGGATTGATGAGCCGGAGTGACGGAGATTGGGCAAGGACGCCCACGCCCACGCCCACGCCCACGCCTGTTTGCGGTCTTAAGGACATTGCCTCATACTGTGCATTGTATAGGCTATCTTGGCCTACGCTACCTACGAGGTTTCTACTACTTAGATAGACCCGGTCAACGCTGGGCGTAACGAAACTATGACGGGGGGTAGTCGTCCCAGGGTCTGAGGCCAACTACGCCAGGCAATGGTAGGTCTACCATCAGCCCCTGTAAAAACCGGGTCTGCAGCGGATTCCATGGGCGTCAAGGACGCTGAAAGAAGGAAGAGCGTACTCGTGACTGCATGGATGATCAAGGCCTTCTCTTCGATTATGACCGAAGGTGGAACCAGCTGGGCGCTGATTTGCTCGAGGGTCGGATCAGCCCTTTCGGCCGGTTCCAACCTTCTCCAGCCCGCAGGGCAGGCACAGCCCTAGATCTCCTCTCTTCCCAACGACAATCTACCCAAAGGTGAGTGCTGCGAACCTGGATTGTACAGACCGGAGACTCTGGAAAGGCGCAAATCAACCTCTTGAAAAGCCATGTCTCGGAATGAGAGATTTTGCGCAGACGCTTTTGCCCTGATGTCTACCGAAGTTGGCCCATTGCGTGGTGGTTGACGTCCGGGCATTTGACTGGGATCGCCAGCGCGGTTTCGGGAGCTTCCCGTATTATCGTGTTCTGTCATACCCGGAGAAACAAGAGCTCGTATTGTTCAGGGACTGACCAGCAGGACCGGTCTAGAGAGTTGGGTAAATGGACTGGGGCCGTAAAGACGGATGGATCTAGCTGGAGGGAGCTGGAGCTTGGGCTTTCGGGCGCTCTGGGGCAGACGAGGCTGGAAGCGAGTATTAGCTATTACAGTATCCAGAGGAGGATGGAACGATTCTCACGTGAATGTCCTGACCTCACTCGGCCGGGTTCTGGACACCGCAGCCACCATTCTGTCAGTTGTTTGGATGACTGCGTTCATGTCGTGTATGATCAGCGCGGAATCTCTGCAGTGTGGACAGAGCGAAGAGCTGGAGCTGAGAACTTGCGGCCTTTCTTCTTCCGGACTAGGGCGCTTGGCACGGGTCGCTCTGAATAGCTTCAGCCATCAGGGAAACAACCACAGTAGTGTCATCAGACTGTCACATTCCGCGCCTCTTTGTCTCCCTCGTAGATGCGAGTCGTGAGTTGCCAAGCGTCGCCGATCCAAGGTCCAGGACGTCGAGCCTGATGAACGCAACATCACATGCCTTTTCTCCATTGTCCTTTGTCGAGTATGTCGCACTCTAGGCTTTGAACTGGACTGCAAAGGAAAAGCATAAGTATCCGCACTATCCCCGGCTGTGGAAAAGGTCAACCCATTCTCAACTCAATCTCTCCTGAATCCCGCGACTCGTCCGCTCCTCTTCATCATGCCCATAGGCGTCAACGATGTGTGGCCTAATGAGTACCATACCGATAAGCCCGTCTACGTCTATCTCTTTGGCATCAAGGTACGGACACCAGCCGCCGCCCCGCGTCTTTTGCCTGGTATGTATAATATTGTGTCTGACCCTTGTTGATTTGATTTGATAGCGTGGTGCCATCGACCTCAACCACCGCTACCTCGTCAGTGCAGCGACTCTAGATCACTTGAACGGCTGGCTCAGGATGGCCACCGGGCTTTCTTATGAGCCGGACAAGGAAAAGGACATAAAACTCCTCAAGAAAATCGGCCCCCGCTGGTTTACCTTCGAAGTGGACCATGAATACAGCAGTTATGTCTTGAAGAACGACCATCTTCCTGAGAAGCATAAGCACTCGATCCTTCACACCCCTCTTGCTCCGACCGCTCTTGCCTCGGAGGCTCACCTTCTACACTTGGATTAGGATGCACGACCTCATGGATCACTTGGGCCCCCTCCCCTACCTAGGTCTGGCTGCGCTCAGTCTGTCTCTCTGTGCCTTTGACTTTCTTTCAACTTCAAGGCTAGTATTTTTGTATTTAGTCTTCAATCATCACCCAATGAGATGGTCGATCTGGGTAAATTCACTCAGTCCTTTGTACCAGGTGCCGTCCCAAAATTGCTTCCTGAATGGGACCAAGGCGAATGACGACTCGTCCATGTGAGCAATAAATCAGCCAGTAACGATTAAACTAGATGCCGAGATAGAACGACGTTTCGGGCCATTGGATCTCTCTAGGTGAGAACGAACAAAGAGCGACCAAGATAGAGTTTCAAGCCATTCCTTGCTCTAAAGCCTCCGATGCACTCGAGGACACTCAAAGCGTGTGTTGTACTCCGTACAGGCAGGAGGACAGGCATGAGGAAGTCTTTGGAATCTTGTCTGTCCTGCTATTCTGGGCTGTGACTTTGGATACGGATATGAGAATATATTTCATGAAAGAGACGGGAAACAAGCAGCCTCGAGTATGCCAACCGAAGCGCCTACCAACCACCTGGGTAGAGACAGCTTACGCATGAAAGAAGCGAGGGATTGATCGATTGATCCAGAAGGTCCAAGTGAAATTGATCAAGCTGGACCATGAGAGCCCGAGTACATAACCCCGCTGGCTTTCATGCCTTTGCCTTCCTTTTTCCTACCTTGGTATCCTACTTACCGAGTCTAAAGGTGATACTTTTCAATACCAGTTTCGCAAACACGAGCATTTCCCCCGTAATTAATAAGTCAAGACAAGAGAAAACATAACAAGGACCAACAGGGACTCGGACATGACAGGAGCTTACAGAATACGAATGTACCCTACAAGCTTTGTATGTCCGGGTTCTGTTTCCTCTCCGTACTGTATAGAACAGGATTTATACCATCCTTAGCCCACCTACCGGCCGTAGATTCCCCGTATTCCCCGTCGCAGAAGTACCCTACCCCCGCAGACTCAAGCCGCAACTCAACACCACCCTCAAACTGACACGACGTCCTCTCAGGTTCGAACGTTACGTACAACACGGGCGATGCGGATTAGGGGAGAAAAGAAGCTGGAGCAGCAGTATCTCAACCTTAGGCCCGCCCGGCGACACGTGCCTATGGCCGAGACGCGCCCCGGCCCCGGCCCCGGGTTAGGGCTCGGCTCGGCTCGTCTAGGGCTCTCTTTAGCCCAATCCAACCCCGAGTAATGATATGTGACTCTTGGATGAGTCTGGCTTCTGTACTTAGGGAGAAATAGAAATCAAAGGCGGCGCCCCGCGGTAGCCCCGCGACCTACCCTACCCTACCCTACTGGACTGGACTGGACTGGACTGCGGTGAACAGGGTGGGGTATGTTCTTCTAACCCGTCCCAGGCCTAGGGGGTTAGGCAAGCGGGCATAGATGGGCCTTGTGGAACGTCTACTCCGTAGAGATAGGTAACTCGATTGTCTGCAGTGCTCTGTCGGCTCTATGGCCTTGCGAGACTGAAGACTGATTACGATCAGAACGTCCAAAAGGATCTAGTTATGGCTAGGGTCTTCCCTCACCGCGGCGTTGAATTAGGCTTTTGCGCTGCTTTGCTTTGATTCGCGAGCGGGCCGTCACTGACAGCAGAAGTATCTGCTCCATCCCCGCTTAAGCTATATCACCAAAACTAGTAGTTCTAGGAGCGACAAGGATGCCCATGGGCGGGCCCAGTGGAGGCGTTAGAAGGGCTGGCTAGAAAGAACGAACAAAATGAACCAGTGCTCGATGTCTATATGAATAATGAGCACCCTAATGCATGTCGGATTAATATACAATAGCAGACGCCTAGGCCGGCAGAAGAAGAAGCGAATCACGTATGTCGTCGTCAGGATCGGAAAGGTGGTGGTGGGATCTAATAAGTATGTACAAAAATCACCAGAAGTAGGGGTTGCCGTAGACGTCCTGGTAACACTGGAAAACGTCGGGGCAGCTGGGAGGACAGTTCGGTTAGCGATATGTTTTGCAAAATACGTGATGATGAAAATGAAACGTACTAAACAGCCTCTTGTCCAAAAATAATATGCCAAGTATACTCCATCACCCGCGAGGTCATGTCATCGGGCAGGTCGTTGTCCAGCACCCAGTTGTAGTAGCGCTGGTAATCGCTCAGTGGCCGCTTAAGCACCTGGTCGCGCGAGACCGCAAACTGCGAGCAGCAGGGCGCGCCAATGACCTCGGGAACCTTGGTGTTGCCGAACAGCGCCTTCCAGGCGTCGGCGTAGTGCTTCTCGACGTTCTTGCCGGTGCGCGGGGGGTCGCGGAACGGCTGAATCTCGTCGGGGCAGCCGGGGGTTTCCTGGCACCGGAGGTTGGCGTAGCCGTTGCGCTGCACAAAGTCGATTTGCAGCGAGCGCACCGACTCCACGTTGCTGTAGTCCATTGTGTCCGTGTGCCAGGCGCCGGGCCAGCCATCGCGGTGGCTGTGGATGAAGACCATTGTCGAGGGGAGGTCGTCGTAGTGCTCGACGATGTATTGGAGGTAGGCGAGGGCCTCGCGGCCTTTGTTCATGGGGGTGTGGCGCGGCGCGTTCGGGTCGTCGACGACGTAGATGTAGTTCCGCCAACTAACTTGGTCAGCATTGATCCCTGCCACTACTCCAGCTCGGAAACGTACTCGGCGAGATCGGCGCTGACCCAGTTTGTGTCCTCCGCGGCCAATTTGGCCATCACGATGATCCGGTCATTGGGGACGATGATTGGCGTTGAGTCGTAGGTCTGCGGATCAACGCCGGACTCTGCTGTCGACCATCGCGATTTCCAGGAGGCTAATTCGGCGGGGTCTGGTCTGCCGCCGGCGCTGAAGGTCCACGGCGTGCGCGGGCGTGGGAGCTGGGGGCCGACGTTGAGGAGGCGGCCCAGGAGGAAGATGAGCGAGACAAGGAGGGCGGCCGCCCCGATGCGGTAGGACAATCTCATTTCATAACCTCAATAGCAAAAAGACTAAAAGAATGTGAAAGATAAAATGGGAGGGACGAAAAGACAAAGAACAACAAGGGCAGCGTGGGCGTGGTCGAGGGGAAAAGGAGAAAAAGATTGAGGCGGCGCCCGTCAAGTGAGACTGAGACAGGCCTGCGGTCCGGACTCGGCGGCGATTGGCTGCTCGGCACCGTCAGCTTTACTAAGGCTGCTGAAGGTACAACGGAAACGCTCGAGTCTCTACAGTTATCGCCTAAAATAACTCCAGGTGCCTCTGTTGGCAATCTCGCCATCCCCTCAGTCGATGAGTAATCCTGAGATGAAACGCGACTGCCAGATTGCAAAGAGCCGACAGCAAAGCATGCCAACACCGACTCCAAACCAATAATAGTGGCATTATCGTCCAGGGTCCGGCCAGGGTCCTTATCTTACGTTGCACCGTTGAACAATCTAGTCACCTCGAGCTCTCGGACTCGAATATCGAAAATGCGGAAAGATTAGATTCATTGTAGCACAGGTTTTAGTCACCAATACCCTGCATGATCCCTGAATCCTGATAAACAGACGCGCGTCCAGAAAAAATTCAAGCGAGATCTCCAGCGCTCATTTTACATGCGACAGTTCTGGCTTGGCCAGACTGTCAGATTGGCGGCCCGCTTCTCTGTCACTCTCCGATCGCATAATGTACGGTATAGAGCGTAGAAGTCTCGGAGATTATTCAGGTCATAACTACATGTCTCAACTCAGTCATATCATGCCTGGGTGCCAGCACCCTGTATGCAAATCATCAGATCGCTCAACGCCAACCCAACACACGCTCGCCGAAACAAACAGGTAAAAATGCAACCAATGCAGCAAATCATCAGCAACACCGCCCTCTCCGCTGTACAGCCTCCACCGCCTCATCGCCTTCATCCCCAACACTACTCGGCGGAAACATGAGCCAACTCCGCCTCTTGTCGCCCATCCCAAGCCGAAAACTACCTCCCGCATCAAGACCCCCTCCCGCAGTCCCCGCAGACGACGGCGCCCCATCCAGCGGCGAAAAGGGGCCGCCGCCGGGCGACAAAAGACCCCCGACCTCCAAGTCCCGGCGGTTCCGCTGCTCCACCAACTTCCGCGCAATCACGCGGAACACCTCCTCGACGCCCTCGCCGTCCTTGGCGCTAATCTCGTGGCAGCAGTCCCACCCAATATCCTGCCCCCAGAACCCGCTGCTCCGCTTGCTATCACCTCCCATTCCCACCCCCATCGTCGCGCTGGACGACCGCGCGTACCCATACCCATTGAACCCGGGAGTCATCACGGGCGTAGGCGTCGCAGCAGTCGGCGGGGGCGTCGACGCACGGCTCGGGTAGAGCTGCTCGGCGATATACGCGATGGTGCGCTCGAACGGCACGCGGCGGCGCGCGGGGTCGTCCGCGACGATGTCGCTCTTTGTGCCGACGACGTGGATCACGAGCGGCTCGTCGTCCGACGTCAGGTTGCGCTTCAGCTCGTGCAGCCAGCCCGTCATCTCGTTGAAGCTGGATTCGTCTGTGATGTCGTAGCATAGCAGGCATGCGTTCGCGCCGCGGTAGTACAGCCGCGAGATGCTCCGGAAGCGCTCCTGCCCGGCCGTGTCCCATATCTGTAGCCGCACCAGGGTGTCCGAGGTGCTGTCGAGGACGCGCTTTGTGACGAAGGAGGCGCCGACGGTGGAGGTTGTTGCGGCGGCGTTGAAGGCGTTTTTGACGTAGCGCTGGACGAGGGAGGTTTTACCGACGCCTTTAAATAGCACTTGTTAGCTCGGAGCAGGAATGTTAAGCGAGTAGAGGTACCTTGAGCGCCGAGGACAACGATCTTGGCCTCGAGGGAGGAGCTCATGGTGGGGTTAGGCGGGGCGGGGGAGCTGGATTTGCATGATCCAGCAGCGCCGAGGGGAGAAAATAGAAATGTAAACGATCGTAAGAAGCGAGCAAGATGGTCAAAGAGGGACGGGAGAAGCGAAAGGAAATAAAGAGCGGAGGCGGGGGAGGGGGCTGAAGGGTGCAGTGACGAAACGAGAGGCTGAAACCTGAAAG
>RHLP01000560.1:0-44248 GCA_003719405.1 Aspergillus incahuasiensis
TTACCTAGTAGTAGTTACTAAAGTATTAGATAATAACTTTTAATATCTATAAATAATAGGATACTAGGTATAATACTAATTCTATATTATTAGATAATAGTTGCTGTAAACAATAAGTGATCAGATTAATAGTAGGTATCTAAAACTAGTTTTAATTGGAAGGCTTGAGATTCTCTGCTTATCACATGATAGCCACATGATACTCCACAACGCGTGGAGGATTCCTCCGATCGAGTGGTGTCAACAAGACGTTGAATCACGCCTTCGGGGTTGAATAACCAAAGGAGCCATCGGCGGCTAGATTCGAACCAGAAAGCACGCGGGATACAAGCTCTTTTGCACCAGCCACTCGTATGACCATCAATGCTTAAAAATACATGCCCAGCCGGCAAGCGCGTCGCTGGACATTGAGGGCGTGATCACAGCTCTGTACTTACATGAATTGTATGGGCACTGAACTATATTGGAGGCTCAAAGCCCGTTTTCGACCCATATTCCCCGCAGGTCTCTCTATGTCGGTCGCGGCTTAGACAACGGAGCATATGACCTTAAGCGACAGGTCTGCATACCTGTATCCATTGATCGCGCCATTGACTTGCGTTGAGGAACCCTGCCACTATCGTATAACAGGTCCGTTAAGCCTAGCCATGACTCTGGTTCGACGCCAGCAGCTGTACGATCGTGGAAGACGCGTCAGTGAGACTTCCTTGTTTGCCCTCTACGGGCATGAACGATTGCTTTGTGGGCTCCAAGGCTTCAACAGGATTGGCTCGCAGAACTCCAAGTTAACAATTCCGGGGCACCACTTCGCTCAAGTGGCTTGCGCTAAACAACACCTCGCGATCCATCCTCCGCTAAGGAAGCCATCACGCACCCTAAATGACTTGTATCTTGGACCCATAGCCCACTTCCATCTCGCAGCTCACCCCGGACTTGATGAAGATGGTGTTATGCTTAGCTTGAATGATGTTATTCCTGCCCGTCGAATCACAACATCTACTCCCTACCTCGTTGGCCATACGAATTTGAAAGTCGAAAAAACTGTCGCATAAGGTCATAAGGCCATGCGATCTTTCCCGTGTCATCTCGTCGCTTGGACGTCCCCAGTCACAGCTGTTGACTCCCCCGCATCAGCCAGGATAAAAAGCCTGCGCAACCGCCGATCTCAGTCGCGACTTTCCTCACTCGTCGCCGTGCCTGTTCTGATACCCTAAGCTTGATCATAGTGCTAATCCGTCACAATGGGCAAGCTTCTTGGCCATCTACGAGCGGTGTTCTTGGTGTCGATCTGTTGTGTCGGCTCGTTCCTGTTCGCGTACGACACCGGCATCATTGGCGGCATTCTTACATTGGACTCGTTCAAGCAATCGTTTCGGTACTCGGAGGCGGAGAGGTCAGATATCGCCTCTAATTCAACCAGTCTTCTGCAGGCCGGAGGTATGTCTGTCTCGATAGCCCCGAAGCTTTTGCTGATTTCTGTTCTACGACACAGCCTTTTTTTCGTGCTTTTTCGCCTGGCCTTTCACTAAGAAGTTTGGTCGACGATGGTCTATTTCGCTTGCATCCTTAATCTTTTGCGTCGGTGGGATAATTCAAGTCGCCCCGACTCACTCCATCGGCGCCTTCTATGCCGCCCGTGTGATTAGCGGTGTTGGGGTTGGCATGGCTACTGTAATGGTGCCCATGTACAGGTAGATTTCTCTATTCCGAGTGGGATGTCATACTCATGCTAACTATTCTACTAGCGCCGAAATGAGCCCAAAAGAGATTCGAGGACAACTGGGCAGTTTGTTCCAGTTCTTCTTCACGCTCGGCGTCATGACCTCCTACTGGATCGACTACGCCGTTGAAAAACACGTCGGGCCTACAGATCGTCAATGGCAAATACCGATCGGACTACAGCTTGTGCCTGCCGGTATTTTGGGTATCGGTATGCTTTTTCTCAAAGAGAGTGTGCGATGGCTGGCCAGCGTCGGCCGTCACGAGGAGGCTCTGCAATCTTTGATCTGGGTTCGCGGAGGAGAAGATACCGAAGAGGTTCGCGCTGAGATGGCGGAAATTCTTGATGGCATCAGCGCTGAAGTTGCCGCAACTGAAGGAGTTACCTGGAAAGAGCTGAATCTTCCAGCCAACCGCTATAGGGTTTTCGTTGCGATTACTATTCAAATCTGTAGGCGCCTATCAACACCCGTAACGGGTCATGCTAACATTTCCAGGCGCGCAATGTACCGGAAATACCTCTCTAGCATACTGTACGTTGACCATTGTTGAACCATGATCGGACCTCGTGGAAGCTAATTGTGGCAGATGCACCCCAGATTTTCGGCGCTGTCGGAACAACCGAGAATGACACTCTGCTGATTACTGGCTTCTTCGGCGTTGTTAAAGTCATCGCATGCGGTATATTCGTGCTCTTCCTTGTGGAACGGATTGGCCGAAAATGGTCCCTTGCAATCGGTGCCTTCTTGATGGGCGCTCTCATGCTCATCGTCGCGATCATTGCCAAAGTAATTACGCCGGATCCGAACGCTACAGGAATCTCCCCGTCTACCGCTGCATCCATTGCCATGATCTATCTAGAGGCGGCTTCGTATAATATGTCTTGGGTGGATGAACTTCCTTGCCCTACACCATCTCTCTTGCCCTATGCTAATGGACGAATATAGGGCCCTGTCCCATGGCTCTACATGAGCGAGATCTTCCCAACGCGAATCCGAGAAATCGGCATTGCCATCGGCACTGCAACCCAGTGGCTATTCAACTTTGTATTTTCTCAGGCGACACCGCACGCAGTGAGTAATATGGGTTGGAAGACGTTCCTGATGTTCTGCATCTTCAATTGGGCGATTGTGGTGTACGTCTTCTTCTTCATCAAAGAAACGACGGGCAAGTCGTTGGAAGAGATGGAAGATGGTATGTACTCTCGTTTCTGGACTCATGTTTGGCACAGTAGTGAGCTAACTATGTCTAGTATTCAACTCAAATATTATCCGGTTTGGGAAAGATGAGGAGCGGGCTGCTGAAGGGGCCACTGTTTATACGCAGTGAGACCGGAAACCGGCCGTGCCCTCAAGCGGACAGCAGAAGTAGGTATCGGTGGCTGGTCAGTATAGTCCATGTAATGCTATTCTCAATTAATAGTTTGTTTATAAACCTCTGAAAGCTCCTCATATTCAAGTCGGGCGCACTATACCATGTCCCTGCCTCTAACCATCCATCATGGGGCAATGGACCATTTAATTGGAACTGGACTGTGTTTTGTTTAATAGCTACTGGAGCGCTATTCTAGGGTTTGGGCAATCCACTGGAACATAGATGCTAACATATTCACAGTTCATTAATCGTGGCAAATCGTCGACTATATACAATGCTTCTAATCCGGGTATCTATGTATGCAACAACTTCTTCAGACATCCCCCTTCTTGTGCGGGCTATACACTGAAGCGCAAGCCAGCTTGCTCCTTTGTCTCAGCCACGGCCCGTACATACGGAACAGCACAGGGATTGGAATCATGGCAACAGCAATACACCCCAGCAAGGTACCAGCCCATTGCACACCCAGGTTCTCCATCATCTGCCGCGAGAAGAGCGGGAATGCACACCCGACGGCAGAGCGCAAGATTGTGTTTGCCGCGATAGTCGACGCGGCCAAGGTAGGATAGCAGTCGACGATATAGTTGAAGCACTGCAGGAAGATACAGAAGATGCCGAGTCCAGTAAGGACACCCGACGCAATTGGTGCCATCCAGTGAATATCATCTCGGTACCCACACCATCCGAACCAGAACAGACCGGCTGTGAATGCAACAGACCCAACAATCGCCGGGGTGAGGCGCCATTCGGGGACGGGCTGCCCGTGGTTCGCGTCGAGTTTCCTCTTGTACGAGCTTTGAAGCGTAAGCACGTATAATCCGCCCGCAAGCTCGCCGATGATCAGGCCGATGAAGGCGAGGCCGCCGACGCCGAGGTTCATCCCGTACACCTGCTGGAAGACGACTGGGTATGCGCCGAGAAGAGCGTACATAAGGCCGTACACGAACGAGATGTACAGCGACACGAGAAGTAGAATCGGCTCGGTGACGAGCATCTTCAGCGGCCGCAGGAAGTTGTTGCGCACCAGCTGGTTGAACTCGACCTCAATCTCATCCTGCTTTGCATGAATCCCCCAGTTGTGTGTCTGCCGCCTCAGCATTGCAGCCTTGTGCACCAGAATAACGGGCGCGTATGTCTCGTCCATAAAGCAGAATGCCAACACAAACCCGAGGAACACCATGATCGCCGAGATATACAGGATCCAGCGCCACCCGAGCGTCATGGCAATAAAGCCCCCCACGAACGGCGCAGCAAACGGGCCGATGAACACGGCCATGCAGAATACCGACATCACGATCCCGCGCTGCGCCGTGGAGAAGAGGTCGGCGAACACGGCGGGGACAACAGACACAGGACTCGCTGCGAATAAGCCCGCGAAGAACCGTGTTATCATGATCGTCTGGATATCCTTTGCTGCGCCCCCTGCGACCGTGAAGACGCCGCAGCCGAAAATCCCAATGCAAATCGGCAGTCGCCGCCCGATGACCTCGGACATGGGCGCCCAGGCGATTGGGCCCGCGGCAAATCCGAGGACGTAGAGCGTGACGCCGAGCGAGCCGATTTCCGTCGCGACGCCGAATTCCTCAGTGACCGCGGAAATACCGGCCGAAAAAACGGCGCTTGTGAAGGATGTCGCGAATGTACTGTATGAGAGGATGCAGACAAGGAACACCCTATTCCATTGAGATTCTGTTAGCTACCCTGCTCCAAGGTATATCCCAACCCCAATTCCAACTTTGAGAGCCGACGTACCTCCTCATCATCGCCCAGTTATACGGATGCATGGGGTCTTGCGCGCCGTCGAACTCGACAACGAACCCCTCCGGGTCTAGAAGAGGCGGATACTCCTTGCCCGCGCCCATGGGCAGCCATGTCTCGCGCGGCTGGGGGCCTCGCGTAGACCCGACGGTGGTCTTTTGCTGGAGACGGTGTGTTTCGATGCGTGAGAGCTCGAGCGAGTCTGGCTGGTCGAGGGTTTCGGTGTCGGACGCGGTGTCGGTGCTCGTGCGGGATGATTGTGATTGATGCATATGGATGGCGGCTTGTGTTACGGGGAACTCCTTGTCGACGATTTCCGTCTGCGTGGCCTGGCCAATGTTGTGGTGGTCCATCCTTGCGAATCAGTCGGCTTTGCAGGAACTACACCTGCCCGTCTCGTCTGGTGTATTCGCGTCGAGAAGAATTGCGCTGATAGCCCTCGCTTTTCTCTACGAGAAACCCGGGTGCGACGATTGCCTATATACTACTCCAGCCCTCCCCATCCAGCCCCATCCAGCAAATTTTCGACCCCGTTCTCTCGGCCTCCCGAGAGCGAGACCCATCGTGCGATGCTATCATCTTCCTCTTGCCGGCCTCGCCGTTCGGGGACGGAGAGTCTAGTCCCACAGCTGGGACCGCTGTTGCAGGTTTCATACATCAAAATCAACACACCGGACCCATACTTTTCCGCACGGGCGCGTTGACATCAGTGCCCTAGTTTTTGCTATGGGTAGCAAGCCACAGCCGTCCGTTCCAGTGGACGAATTAGAGCACGCATATGGAGAGCATGCTCGGTTCAGCGCGGCAGTGTGGCTGGTGTCTCTTTCTGTAGTCTCGGCATTGTGGCGCGTCCCGGGGGTAACCGGAGATATCCGCGCTCGGTTATCCGCGCTCAACCGTCTAGTTTTATAGCGACTCCAGTTTTTTTTCTTATCAATATCGTCAATCAGGCATCAAGGTCGCGACGTTGTTAAGTCTGGACCTGGATTCGGGATTTGTGCTTCATGTCTTCGTGACATACAACATCACATCATTAATTTGAATTGGAGGCTTTCTTCAACCCGGCTTCAAGACGCACACTCAGACTGAATCGGTCTCGATCAGACCATGTCCGTTAGATTAGGGCTGCGTTTCTTGGGAGCAGCCGCAAGGTCCCTTCAAGCTCCAAGCTCGAAGCTCCAAGTCCGCCCAAACTACCATTGCCTGACCAGTGGGTCTTGGCTCTCCCACTCCCACTCAGCTCCGAGCTGGGGTCAAGATTCAACCGCCGCAGCGGCGGAGACCCGCTGATGAAGGTCATTAGCGAAGCAAGGGTCATATCGATACAGAGCCAGTGGGACCGCGGGCTCAAGATTTATCTAGGTCTTGTGTCGCCGTGTACGGAGTGCGGCAAGAGAACCAGCTTTTCTGCATCCTCTTGGAAAGCCAAGTAGTCAGCGTGCATTGAATATCTCTACTACATATGCTCATCGACTGAAAAGCTATTAGCATTGGAGGCATTCGCTCCATCGGTGGCTTGTGACTGGCTGGCTCTTTCTAGTCGAGCCCTAAATCTCTCCCGAGAACATTGCACTGGCCATTATAGTGTGAGCGGAACCTGCTGGACAGCGCATGCACAAGCCTGATTTGGGACCGAGTTACTCCCTACCATGACCCAAGAGCTCATCCAGTTAAGCCTCAAGTTTCGGCCTTCGTTATGAGTGTCATGGCATCTGGGATAGAACCGATGGGCGGACTAACTTGGATATGAAAAGTGAAGAGTAACTGAACATGGTTGACACCTGATCATCAAACAAGTCATCTATGCTTCTCTCTACCGTAAATCGCACCACAAGACTAAATAATCTCTATCAGCTTTCGTCTTCACTTCGACTTCAACTTGGATTTCGACCACGACCCCCTCTCTTCCAAAAACAGAGCCACCTCAGCCACGCAGCCCTTCAACCTTGCCATCACCACCTCCACCCCACCCCTCAAATTCCAGCCACCCTTATGCCTCTCAATCACAGGGTCCACCACCGGCGGACACTGGCAATTCAGCTTCACCGCGTTGATCGAGTATATACTCAACGAAAACGGCCCCTCCTGACTCGGATGCGAAGCAAAGATCGCAATTCGGAACCTGCCCACCCTTCTGGCATCCAACGCCCGCGGGCTATTCCGCATAATCGTGCTCGTGCGCTGCCGCCTGGCCGTTAGGTCGCGGAACCGCAGAATGCGCCTGCTCGGCGTCATGAGCCCCTTCTCATTGACGCACCGGAACTGGCCCTCCCACGACAGAAACTGCCGCTCGTCTTCCAACGCGATCGTGTACACCTTCCCGTCGGATTTGCCGAGTACGACTTCGATCGCATCGTAGGCCGTTAGGTCTAGGGCTTCGAGAGCGCGCGAAGATTCCACGCAGGCGTAGTCGGCGTCGGGTTTTGAGATCGGGTGCGTACTAGTACTGGGCTCAGCGCCTGGTGGCGCGCGGTCGAGCCAGCCGTGGAACTCGGTGGTCTCGGAGTAGGAGTGGTGCTCGATGGAGGCGTATGTGAGGCTTTTACTGTGGGTGTTGCCGTTGCCGGTGGTAGGGCTGCTTGCTTGGGACAGACGGGCTGCGCTGGAAGGTTGGGTCTGCCATGCTCCGGGCCATGGTCTGTTTCATTACTTCTGCGTGAGCCATTGACCTCATGGATTTCAACGGGTTGGGGTGTGGGCTGGGGGAGCTCACTCGCCACCGCGGAAGAGGACTTTGCGGGCTGTAATGTGCTTGATGCACTCCATGGCCGGTGATCAGATAACCAGGCGTAGATAAGTTCCACTATGAGTATCGCAAGTTTCGGATGACCTTCAAGAAAGGGAGCGTAGATGGGGGAAAATAAGAAGAGCTGCTGCCCGGCCCCGGATTCAGCTATGCGGTCATCGGAATATAAGTCCATGCTTTCAAGTCTCTTCATCCCTCCGACCTGGAGCGATTCCCGGCCAATGGATGAATCCAGTGCTTATGCTCAGCGCCGAAAAAGAAGCAATTCAGGAGAGATATGCCCCGGTACTTGATGCATGGCGGAGGAGCTGAAACTATTTGCTGGAGTGTTGAGGGCGCTGTTCTTTGCACCTTCCTTAAGTTACATTATAGAGGCAACTACCTACAACCTGGCCCTGGCCTGTTCATCCCTAACGACCAGCCTATTCCTGCCGGTGTCCTCTACCTCGCTCTTACTACTCCTCTCACGGTCTCGGAGAATCCTTCTCAGGATCTTCCCACTGGCGCTCTTCGGCACCTCCTCCAGAAACTCAACCTCCACAATCCACTTATGCCTCACCTTCTTCGCCTTGACATACTCAATCAGCTCCTTTCCAACCCCCTTGACTCCCTCATCCGTCGCCAATCTCTCCTTGTAGCTCGTCTTCAGCACAACATACGCCTTGGGCTTCTCCCCCGCATACTCATCCGCCACCGACGTGACCCCCACATCGTCCACGGCCGGATGGCCCAGCAGCAGATTCTCAATCTCCGCCGGCGACACCGCAATGCCCTTGACCTTGATCATCTCCTTGATGCGGTCCGTGATGACCACGAACCCCTCGCCGTCCATGTACCCGACATCGCCGGTATGCAGCCAGCCGTCGGCATCAAACGTCTCGCGCGTCGCCTTTTCGTTATTCAAATACCCCATGACGATCTGCGGCCCGCGCGCGAGGATCTCGCCTTCTTCTCCAACCCCAAGCTCCTTACCTGTTTCGGTGTGGATGATTTTGACCTCCGTGTTCGCAACGACCATGCCCCCGCGCGCCGCGTACTCGTAGGATTGCCGCTCGGGCGGGTGCGCCGTGATGCAGCTGCACGACTCGGTCATACCGTAGCCCTGCTTGAAGCCGGTCCAGGGGAAGCGCGTCTGGAGCTTCTGTAGGATCTCGGTGGAGATCGGGGCCGCGCCGGAACTGAAGCGCTTGACGTGCCGGAGGTCGTACGTTGACACGATGGGGTCTTGCAGGAGCCGGATGAGGATCGGGGGGACGGAGAGGATCTCTTCGATGCGGTCTTGCACGATCGTGTCAAGCATTGATTTCATGCTGAAGGAGGGCAGCATGTACACTGTGCTATTGCGGATTATCGGGAGGTGCATTTGGTGCACGAGGCCGGTGACTGTGCTGTTGTCAGACTTGAGGAAATGGTAAGGAGGGTGGCGCTGATAAGACGGGACGTACTGTGGAAGAGAGGCAACACGGCAAGCGATTTGTTCGTCTCCTTTTGCGTGAGCTGGATGATTTGCATGCACTGCGCAATGACATTGTGGTGGGAGATCATCACCTGCCATACCATACCAGCATCAGTACCTCCCCACCTATGGATTTCAATGACTCGAAAGAAACCAGATATACTCGCAGCCTTTGGCAGCCCCGTCGTCCCTGAGCTAAAGCTCAGAAACCCACAGATGTCGCGGTTGGTTTTGCCTTCGGGGATGCTATACGGTATAGCCTGACCATTTGACCCATACCCTCTCCCCCTCTCTACAAGCGTCTGCACAGAAACATATCCCCCTTTCGCCCCTTCAAGCAAGAACATCCGGTCCCTTGAAATCCCCGCACTCTCCGCCGCCGGAATCGCGACATTCATGCTCGAGGGCACCGTCATGAGAAACTTCGCATTCGCCGTCTTGAGTGCATAGCTCATCTCCTCGATATTATACGCTGGACTCGCGCCGGATATGACTCCTCCTGGACACGTCCGGACCATCAGCATTCCTTTCCTCTCCTTACACCACACCATGTATCGAAACGGTTGGGGGTGGAGGTATTCTTACCCGCCCTTACAACAGCCAACATCGCAACCGGATACCAAATCGTATTCGGGCTAAACAGCGCAACCGTATCGCCGGGCTTCAGGCCATACTCCTTGACGAGCGCCGTGGAGACGGCCGTCGTGAGCTCCGCGAGGGCATCGTAGCGGATGGACTCTTTCGTTAGGGCGTTGACGAAAGAGCCGAGGAAGTTTGGTGCGGTGTGCCGGAGGGGCGAGTGCTCGGAGTCGAAGAGCCAGGGCCAAATTGGGAGGTGGGTTGGGACTGGAGAGGTGGGTTAGTTGGGATTGAAATCGGGGGTCATGCAAGGTAGAGGGAGGGAGGGCGTACTGTCGATGTGTGGTCTGGTGGAGGTGAAGATCATTGTGGACTTTTTTTCGTCGATTGATGATGGGGATCAAAGATATGGATCTTGGTTCATGTCTAAGAAAGGAACGGGGGAAGGAATGCGGGGGATGGCCCGAGGTCGGCTTGCACACCCCGCAGCAGATCGGCTATGGCGCTTCTCTAAGTGAGAAACATCCCACCTTCACATCAGATTGGCGGGAGTTATCGATATAGAAGGGTCAATAAACCCTTATTCTGTCTGACGCGGCTTTTACTCCATTCCCATCATCGGCTAGGTATACATGGACCAGAGAGCCAGCCACAGTGGGCCAAGTTGAAGAGAAGAAGCCCTCTCATACTCGAGGTAAGGTACCTCCATTCGTCTAACGTTCGCTTAAGGGGCCATATGAGACCTTCTAACAAGTCGCCAGCAGATCCTCCAGCGCACTCTTCTCCGCCGAGTTCACAGACAGTCCGTACGTGTACTTGACAGTCGTCCACATCTTGCCATACGTGCAATAGTAAGACGCTATAGAAAAAGAGACGCGTCAGTCAACTTCATCACCCCCTAGACAAAGACACCAGAGTGCACAAGGAGAGGAGAGACATACTAAGCGGAGGCAGCCACTCCTCAGGTCCTGAATCGCTCTTGGCCGAGTTAACATTATCCGTCACAGCCAGCAGCTGCGGGATCGTCAGGTCGTTGGCGAAGGCTTCGCGCTCGTCTGTGGTCCATTCGCTTGCGCCGGACTGTCGAGCATGCTGTCAGTATATCTCCTGCCAAGGGCTAGAGTTGACGAGTTGATTGAGCGAATGCATACATTCCACGCATTTGACAGCGGCACAACGTGGTCGATATCGACATCGCTCTTCGCCGTCCACGTCGCGCCGTCGTACGGCGAGTACCAGCTCCCCGTGACGGAGCAGCCCGAGCCCGTCACGACGTTCGTGCCGTCGCGGATGAGGACGCGGTCGCGGGTGTTGCAGGAGCTGGAAGACAAGTCAGCCAGGCCTCGTTTCCGATGAAGAGGAAGGAGGAAGGTGAGTCACGTACTTCCCCTGGCTAATCCAGTGGGGGAACAGGTCCCGGTCGTAGGCTGCGCTTGCGCCGGAAGCCTTCACGGTCAACGCCGCAAGCTGGGTCTCTGCGACCGCGGTCGAGGGGATGCCGGGGGGCGTGGCACCCACTTGTGCCACCTGCAGGGCAGCGGCGGCAAGCAGCTGGAGGACAGGGAGGATGCGAGGCATGGCGATGGCGAGGCGTGGAGTACTGTCTAGGTAAAGCAGAGGCAAGATGGGACTCTTAAATACAGCGACCGGCATATTTCAATGGTATAGACCGCGATAGCGACGTCGGAGGACGCCGCTGGTTGATACAGACACCAGCAGGGCGCGTGCGGGGGCCTATCCATTTGGTGATACACTATCTTGGTGGTTTGGTGGCACGCGGTTCAGAGAGGATGCTGATTCGCTGCTCGCACAGGATCGCCGGGGGTTGCAGAAGAAGAGTTACATCGGCCAGTCTTGGGACACTCTGCGGCCCTTCTCTAGGCAGGCACCGCGCGAGAACGTGTGCTTGGCGCGCTCTTCTTCAGCCTTAAGTGCATCCTGCACGGGTGCACGGGGCTTATCGCGGCCTTTTTTCTGTCGCGCCTGGATGAACTCGACCCGTTTTATAGTGCTGCGGGTCAGGGTCCAACAGCGAATTGTAGTTTGAGCAGCAAGCAACGTGATAAACTGATAAGATAGTAAGATCAGTGATGCCAGGCTTCTCCACCCCCTTGGGCGCTTGTTCGGCTTATCGTGATGAATCGCTCTTCTAACGTTCTCGTGGATGACTTTGGCCTTGACGTACTATTCTCGGAGCCTAGCTAGTTGATCCCGTGGCCTGATGAATAGTTAATCATCTTTCAGGACATGGTTCCGCTAACATGACGCGGATATACTGTGTACCGTGACTTTACTAGCAAATCCATCGAGATCAAGTCTTGATATTCACGAACCGGGAGACCCGAATCTCGAGACAACTAGCGTCCGATCAAGGAAAGTTTCGAAGATTATAAGCAAATTCTCCAGGGATCCCCCGCAACACCATATCCAAATACGACGACCAAACTGGGCTACAGACTGGTCGTCGTATCTGGGTAGGTGTTGGCCAGGGACCCCTAGCGTATTTGCTATTGCGGTGGGGTTTACCCCATCTATATTGATGTTAGTAAATGAAGGTCTTGGAAGAGGGGACGATACAGATGCAGAAGAAAAGTGGGTTCAAAGGGGATAGATGGAATTTATACTACGGAGTAGGCAGCAAGGTAACCGTCAGTCGCGGCGTGGTTGCCGGCCATGAGTTCCGGGCCCTGAGTCGCTTACCAGGAAGTGTTCAAGCACCATGATTTATAAGGTTTCGGGCAACCAGAAGTGGATGGCCTAACTTGCAATTTGTTCCCAAGAGGAGTTGCACGAGCCATGGACCATGTCGGGACGAAATCGAACGTGGTCCACGGGTACAGATCTACCGCAGGTACCGAGTGGAGATCAGGGCAGACGTAAGTAGATCCAGTTGGAGACTCAATCCAACTCAACGAATCCTCAGAAGCACAAGCCAAGGTTATCTAGTGACGATGTAGGCATAGATTGACGCCTAATGAACAAGGTACTGCCCAGTGACGAGGCGCGGAAGGCGGACATAAAAGCTGTTGTCTTCAAGCACGAAACTGGATACCTTCTTGGTTTCGATACTTTCACAACAATTGTCAGTTCGAACGCCAACCAGGAAAAAACAAAACATGGCATATAACGCCACCGAGAAAGAGACGCAACCCAAACGCTGGTGTCATCTCATCGGAAGTCACTCGGAAATACTCGACTGATACTGCGTTGCCGAGCTCTGCCAAAGCTGGCCAGTGTACCGCGATGCCTCGTAATGGCAAAGGAACCGCGACGCGTTCGCCAAAGAGGACGCGTTTGTTTTCACAAGTCTTCTAAATGGACGTGCCCAGCATAGTAGTTGAAGCTGACTTTCTTCGTACTAGCATGGGGTGGTGGCTTGTCGATTGACGACTTCATCTCGACCTCCATCAAGGGCCGCGCAAATGGTGACTTCATTATGCACCGAGTCAACGGCCTTCTCGTCGACCTTAACCCAGGAAGAATATCGCGCCTTTAGAAAAATGAAGGCAACTATCACGCAGCGATTGAACTTCGACGGCATTGAATCCGATGTCGAGTGTGACTGCCGCTTCATTATCTTCGGCGTGAAAGATGACGGTTGGTGGAAGGCCGTGTACGTCAAACTTCTATAGGAATAGGATAGATTGGTGCCGGTGAACGGAAATACGTGCCGAGCTTTGAACGCGATGAGTTGAGCCAGTTCCCTCCCGGTTACCTGTATATTGCGGTCGCTCAGAAGCGCTTGGGGCATCCTATCCTCAACGTCTTCCTGTGGGTGACCTCTTGCAGATTTCTGCTGATGGATCGCCGCGATTTTCAGCTAGCAAGAGAAAGGACACGGCTCTTCTCCCCGTAGATCTGGCCCCGGTCGTTTCTTTGGGTTACCGGTGTCTGACAGACATTCCCGAATAGAATTTCTGACACAGGGATGCGTACATAGTCCCCAGCTCTGGTGTAACTCCTAGGATGCCTCTGCCTAACTCCTCCATTTGCTGTTCCTGCGGCGGCCGATGGGTTCAGTCTGAAAGAAGTATCTATGAAGACCGATTATTAGAGTAAGGACTCTGCAGAGAGCATGTAATCTTCACCAACGACTCACTAGTATGATTGAAGCTTGTTGGCGCTCGATCGTCGTGCAAGAAGCCGTAGCCTATTAATGGTCTGGTCTTTGAACCTAGCACCAACAGAACAAATACTCCGGAGTAGATAAAATTGCCAAAAAGGGCCATAGGGCTTTGCTGTTATTGTCGAAGACGCAGCCAGGCAGGTCGAGCAGAGTTAGATCCTGTGAGCTTTGATCCAATCATGGCCCATAGCAGGCATTTCCTTCGAGGTCTCGCGTCACTTGTGGCATCGTGGCTAGTACTACGCCGTCGTAGTACTCCGTGTCGTCTGGGGGTCCACCTCGGTTAGACGGCAAGACAGCGTGCCCCATCTCGTAAGAAGTACCGCATCGGTAGGGCAACTAGAACTGCCAAGAGCAACCCTTACCTCAAAATAGGTAGCCATGTTTCATTCTTTGTTTAATTGACATCACTGAGTCGCGCAAGCCCAGCCTTTTTGGCCCCATGACGTCGAACGACAGCACCGCGCAGCACGGGCGCTTGGCAGGGCCCCCGCAGCGAATAGCTAGCCTCAGACACCGTTTTGGCCCCAGATTCCTTGTACATAAACAGGGCAGAGTCTGGGGGCACTGCCATCATTGAACGATTTGCAGCCCCCAAAGGCGAGGCATCAAAGGGATCAGTCGGGCTATAAAAACGCATAGGTTACCCCAGATCAATCGACAATCTCAGGATAATCCAGGGTCAGCTTACCATCATTCACCTGTACACTCTGAACACAGTATTCGCAATGCCGAGTCTATCCACCACTACTCTCTTGTCATTTCTCGCCCTCACCCTCCCAGTAGCCATCAACGCCCAATCCCAGGCCAATTGTTCCGTCTTCAATTGGGATCAGAACGACCCTTACCTCACAACGTACGCGCCGCAGCGCGTCTCCGGCGCTTCGTCATGTGCTGAGACATCCGCAAACCTCACCTGCGCGTTGTCCGCCTCGGGAGATGCCCAGTACTCTGCCTCATACAACATCACCCGCCTGAACGCGGGCACATTCGGCTCTGCCGTGGCGGAGGCTGTGGGTAACAGCAGCTTGATCGCACCTGGGTTCAACGACAGTGTAGTTGGATCCATCGACACCACTAGGATCCTGACGCCGGGCCAGTCGGCCTACCTCAATTTCACAGCGTACAAGTTTTGTTATACCGGTACGGTGGGCAACTGTACCGATGGCGTGGATAACGGCACTGCGGTTATGGCCTGTGCGCCCGTCTGGCATGAAGAGGGAGACCTTGCAAGACTAGATGGAGAGTACAAGGTTGTGAACATCAGCTCGGACGATGTCGACCAGTATGAAGACCCCTATGCGAACCAGACCGGAAGCCCGGGTGATGACGAAGGTGGTGCGCTCGGCTTGAAGGGTAGCATGAACGGCGGATTCGCGGTCGTGGCTGGGTTGGTGGCTCTCATGGTTGTTTAATTGACGAGTCTGACGTGATGCATGTCCCTGTATGATATTTCAATAATCAATCGTGTTATGACAGCAGCTGCTTTTCAAACCAAGCCTAAGCCAACCGTTTCTAGTTGTATTCCTGTCGTAGTCATTCATCTGTGCTTGAGGAGACGAGATCTCGTGTTACGGTCGGAGAAAGTAATGAAGCCTCCGATAACTGTATAAGATATCAAGTTATTATTAGTTGAGGCAGGGAAAAGAAATGGAAAGCAATGATACTGACGAGCCAAACCTCGGCAGCACTCGAGGGTCAAAACTTGATTTCCCTGCGAGAATAACAGTCAGCAAACGGAAAGGGCATTCGCCTCACAGCCTCATGGTCTCATCGCTCTTAGACAGCTTCCTTGCTCGATCTGATGGCCAATTTGAGATGGGATGACAGCGTTGAGAAGATGTTTGTTCCAATGTGTTATTCTGTTGCTACAAATGGCAGTGACAACACTAGGTAAACCCGAAGCGGATCTCTAGGAAATGCCCCAGGCCCTGGCAGGTTCTCTCCCCTTCATTTCACTCGGTCATAAAGGTAAAAGCTGTGGAAGAAAGAGAATAGGCATTATAGGAGGCCAGTACACCAGCCAGCTAGAGATACCCCTTTCCCCCCGACCCCAACTTCAACAATGAAGTAAATACGTACGTTGGCGCCAGGGGTCTGCGCCCAAAGCACACAACCGAGATGTAACTCTCCAGTTTCATTTCGAGATGTCTTCATGGCTATTTGATTCCGACCTAAATACTCTTGATCTGCTTACAGGTGAGCCAGCACCGAGTCTACCCCAGAAACCTACAGCCCAGCAGCACCTCAGTTAGCATTCTATCCACGACAACCGAGCCACCGCGCTCAAAGACAGAACCAAAAGAAAGACATACCTCAACAGCACCCTTCTTCGTCTCGATATCCGCATACGTAACCTTCCCGTGATCAATGATAATGGCATACCGGCCAGTACGGCCCCCATTCGCCCAGCCAATCGACTCGGAGAACTTCGCGTCGGGGTCGGAGAGGAACAGCTGCAGACAAACAAACGGCCGGATTAGTACTGCGCTGAGATATCCGAAGGAATACCAGGGAAACCGTACGATATCATCGCCCGTAACCTGATTCGCCTTTCCCCAGGCGCTCATCACGAAGGGGTCGTTTGACGCAACGACCGCGACGACCTGCACGCCCTTCTTCTTCAACTCGGGGAGGTTCTGGATGTAGCCGGGGAGGTGATTGACAGAGCAGGTGGGGGTGAATGCGCCTAGCACAAAAGTTTCGTAAGCGTAGCTCTAAGAAGGGAGAAATGAAATAGCTAGCTAGAGGAGGGCGCACCAGGAACCGAGAATAGGACGACCTTCTTGTCCGCCCACTCCTTCGAGGCATCGTACTTGATCGGGATGCCGCACGCGGTGACCTCGCCGTTGTCTTCGGTCCAGGGGATGTACTGGAATGCGACGCCGCTGGGGAAAGAATCGCCGGTCTTGAGAGGAGCCATTTTTGCGGTATGCCGATTCAATTGGGATGGGTGTGAGAGAGGTAAAAGAGGAAAAAGGGAGTGTTAGCTGCGGGGTAGCACGGAGGAGGGACCTTGGGAGCTTTATCAGCGGGGGCCGGAGAGCTCCGTCATCGACGCAACGAAAGGCGAATCCCCCGCCAACCGGAGCCTAGCGATCTACTTGCACTGTGGGCCTACGGGCATGTCAACATTGCAATCCGGGCCCTGGCTGGGGTCATTGTATATTTCATTGGGAGTTTCTCGCAACGTAAGTTATTCTTGGTGTTTTATCCTTATGCGTGTATCAGACGCCGGTTGGACGAGGGCGAAAAGCTAATTCCACGTTTTGTCGGGGCAATCAGCATGGATCTGCTTGAGGATCTGAGAATCAAGATCGCTAGTGTCGCTGCGAATCTTCCCTCACACTAACCTAGAGCGGCATCTGTTTCATCGACTCATTTTCTGGTTCGACCGGTCGAGGGCGAGGGGTCATACATTGCAGAGCTCCGGGTGAGCGGCTGGAGAATCGAAAGTTGGGGGAAAGAACTAAGTGTCAGGATGAGAACGACGACGCTTTCATAAACAAGATTAGACCGATTGAAATAGACAAAGAGAGAGGACTGTGGTTAAGAAAACATAACACCGAGGATGGATAAGACAGCCGCTGACGATGTCGCAAGGAAGAGTGGTGCTCTCTGCGGATCTCGGGAGAACACGAAAATCCATACGACAGCGTTCAAAGCAGAATCAGGAAGGCGCGCTCCCTCCCGGATCCGACCATAGTCTCAAGGAAGAGCAGAACACATTCCAAGTTATATATGTGACATTATGCTGCAGAGTATGGCGCAAATGGTAGTAGATGGCAAAGATGGTTGGAAGAATCGATACAACAGATCATCGATAAAGCAGACGGCGGACCAGCTGGCCTGTATAGATGCAGCCATCGACCAGTTGGTCCGCGTAGGGATGATGCACATGAACATCACATATATGGCAGAGAATATAAGAAGTCCATGGCAGATCAGCTGGACTGTGCGGGTGCAACCCCTAGCCCAACTGATCTGCAGATGGTAGATCGCACAGATGGTAAGTAAATAAGCTGTATAAATTATTAAGGGGTCTGGGTAGATTGCAGGATATGGTAAAGTATGGTGGTTGTATAGATCTTAGGGGGTCTGGATAGATTGCAGGATATGGCAAAGTATGGCGCTTGTATAGATCTTAGGGGGTCTGGATAGATTGCAGGATATAGCAAAGTATGGCACTTGTATAGATCTTAGGGGGTCTGGATAGATTACAGGATATAGCAAAGTATGGCGCTTGTATAGATTCTTATGGGGTCTGGATAGATTGCAGGATATGGCAAAGTATGGCTTTGTATAGATTCTTATGGGGTCTGGATAGATTGCAGGATATGGCAGAAGTTAAATGGCAGAAGTTAAATGGCAAAGTTCGATCGGCAAGCTGGCTGGACTATACGGCAACCCCGAGCCCAACGAGATTGTCGATATATAGATGGCAAAGTAGATGGCAAAGTAGATGGCAAAGTAGATGGCAGAGTAGATGACAAAGCAGATTGCAGAGTAGTTGGCAAAGTAGATGGCAGAGTAGTTGGCAAGGTAGATGAAAGTAGATGAAAGGAGATAAAAGTAGATAAAAGGAGATGGAAAGAGATGATGAAGTAGATGTAGGAGGGAAGAAGAAAAGCAAAAGGAAACGGACTGAGGCGGGAATTTATCTTCAACGAAGTATAAGGTTTGACAGCCGAGATCACCAGAATCACCAGTTCGCGGGACTGAACTCCGGTTTGATCGCCCGCGCTCGTCTCATAGTTCGCGTTTCAAGACGCGTCGTTTGATCCTCAGGGTCGTTTGATCCGCAATTCGTCGGTCGCGTAGGGGTCCTTCCTGTTGCGGAAGGGCCGTGCCGAAGCCCGAGCCCTGCTGGAGCCCAACGAAGATCGGCCAGTCTCCACTAAGCGACCAAGACGATCTTCCGATCAGAAGCAGTCCTTCATCATGCTTGACAGTTCATTGCTGTAGTCCATCATATATCCTTCTTGAAACGCGTCCAGCGATCCGACGCCCATGATCTGATCTTCCAGGTTGCCGACCGCCTCGAACCACTCCTTCAGCTCCTGCGTCATCTGAGCCCCATCGGGCGTCTGACTTTGAACACTAGACGTTACCATCTGCTCGACAATCCCTTCTGTTGTAGCGCCATCACCGATCGCGTCGCCTTGTCGATGCATCAGCTGCGGCCCGAGCCGACGAAGACCCTTGATTGACTTCCAGAGCCGCCGCGAGATGTACGAACGCGTTGAAACACCTTTGACCAACTCCAACGCCATATAGAACTCTTCCCGACAGGTCGTGCTGTACTGGCTGGGTATCTGAGCGACTGCGAGGAACAGTGCCATCAGGGCCGACACCAGAAACCAATTGAAGACGACTTGCTGCAGCTGGTAAATGTCGGATGATGCGTGGAGCTGGGTGATGAACCGGATAGAGTCTTTCGCCATGTCGACCACGGTCTGCGACTCGGCCGGGAAGCGCATCATATGTGCTGCCGAGTGTAAGACAGGGCGATGGATAAGCATTCGTAGCTGGTTTGCTCGGATGTACACCAACGATCGGAGTCGGCGGAGACTTCGCGTCTCGCCCTCTGCATAGCCTGACGGGTTTCTCAAACGCAGAGAATCTGGGAGCGTGGCAACCCACTGCAGGACTTGCCAATCTAGGTAATTCATCTCGTCCTTTTTGATCTCGTTCGTGTTGTTGAAGGCTGATATAAACCTCCAGACCTTCGCTGCAATCCTACTATACCGAATCATGACGCGCAGATATGATGAGTCCTCTTCCGGCTCTGGCAACCAGGGATCAATATCGGAGTCGTCCATACTGTAAGGCATGCCTGTTCCAAAACTCCACCTTAAGTCCAGTACGCGCACCGACCAGAATAGCTTAAGCACGCGGTTCTTTCCCGCTTCGATGATCGCAGGATGCTTCAGCGTTTCCCTGCGATGCAGTCCCTTCTCCAAACACATGCGTTCCACAATCCCGATCGTCCGCCAGGCCAGGGTTTCCTCATCAATCTGAAAATACAATATCGCCTACACTCCGTTAGATTTCTGACCAAGTCCACGCCGACTGACTTACCACAAGTGCAAGTAGGGTAATGCTTTTGATCTCCGGTGCTGCCCAAACATAGTGGTCGGCAGTGTCTCGAACAGTTTCGAACAGACTCATCGCCAACTCGCTACTTCCGCTCGCCTCCGCCGTCAGAGCACAGGCAAACACTAGCCGCAGGATATTAACATCATCAGTATCCAACCCTTCATCTCTTTGCGAATGAGCAGGAGCGCGCGGCCACGACCCGGCCTCGGTCGGTCCATACAACACATGAACATTATGCAGAAGTTGGTCGAGCTCCGCAACCGGATACATAGCCCCCATTTCTTCCTCATACACCCGACAAAGT
This sequence comes from Aspergillus incahuasiensis, assembly GCA_003719405.1. Lineage (NCBI taxonomy): Eukaryota > Fungi > Ascomycota > Eurotiomycetes > Eurotiales > Aspergillaceae > Aspergillus > Aspergillus incahuasiensis. The sequence continues at coordinate 20,162 of RHLP01000560.1, forward strand.
CTGAGTGCTTCCGTCTTGCTAATACTCCACAACGGATCTCCAACATGGCAGGATCCCGGCGACGGCGGCGTCGGCAACGGCGATGGTTCCCGCGTCATATCGCCTTCATTGCGCTCGACTTCGATCCCTCGCTCCTTGAGACTCGACTTCGCAAGATCAAAACTAAAACCGGACGTGGTCGGACCTTGGAAAGTCAATTCTTTCGCCGCCATAGAAATACGTCGGTGCAGTCGTGGCGGAGCTTCAGGACGCGATACTTGGCTGGTGTTGTTGCTCTGAGCAAGCGAGTGGACAGATGCTGTCAGGGCACTGATCTGGGCTTGCATCGTGGTCATCTGCTCGTATAGCCGCTCAATCCCACTGTCCGGTTAGCTTAGCTCTCCGTGAGGTCAGTGTCAGTGGTAGATACCCACATCGTCTCGTTTCCCCCAGGTTCATGAGCATTGTCATAGACGCACGATATCTGCTGCCTCCCGCATCTCCCGCAAGGTCGTTCCCCATTGCATTTGATCTTCCGTCGCTTGCATTCGTTACTTTGAACCCGTCAGCAATGTCGAGAAAAAAAAAAAAAAAAAAAAAACTTTGAACAAAACGAATCGAAATTCACTCACCAAGCTTTCGCAATGTACTTCCTCCGCCTCTTCCTCGGCGCGGCATCGCCATCAGCTTCGACTTCGGCCTCAACTTCGCGCTCTCGGTCCCGGTCCCCATTGACGCTAACGGTAACGCTCTCATCGGGAGTCCGCTCCCAGATGGTTGTACGATGCGCGGAAATAGACGGATCCATATTGAACGTGGCCGAGAGAAGAATAAAGCGCGACAGGGGTAGTTGGGGTAGGACGAGGCTAGGGGATGATGGTTGGAGGTGGAATGTTGGAAATGTGGCGGTCGCCAGTGGCCGGCGGCCTGAGCGCTGGCAAAACTGGGGAAATTGCGGGGAATGGAATTGGTTCCGCTGCGGCGTCGATCAGCAGGAGGGAATTGGGTATGCCCGAAGGTGGGCTAAGATTTGTGGCGGGCTTGGTTTTCATTTATTATTATGGATACAATGATTCATCAGTCTCTTGGAGATGTGATTTTCTGCACTTTCTATTGGATGCTAAATTTTGGTTACTGCTTCTCCTCACAAGTACATACACAGCCATGTAGACCACAAAATGCTATCATAAGCTCTTAACCAAGGAATAATCAGAAAAAGAGGAGAACTAATTCAGATCCTTCGTCCGATCCTCACTCTCTGCTATCCACTTCTTCACCAACTCTGGGTCCCTCGCTTTGAACCCAACCTTGAAGGGCTTGGGCTCCGTCGTCAACGCCGTCGGGATGGAATTACACTCGATCGCATCAAGAACAGGTCGATCATTCACCTCCCTTGCAGGGTGCATGGTAAAAGCCGTGATGAGACGGACATACGCGGTGAATAGTTCGCGGTTTGCCAGGTGCGAGCCAGCGCACATACGCGAGCCCGCGCCGTAGCCGTAGTGTGGCGTTCCAGAGCCGTCAGACGCAGCTGAAAGGTAGCGCTCGGGTTCAAACGCATGCGGGTCTTTAAAATGTGTCTCGTCGTAGTCTGCTGCGTAGGCGTTCATGAAGAACGTCGTACCCTTGGGGATGACGGCGCCGTTCCATGTAATGTCCTTTGTGCTTTCTCGCGGCAGACAGATGGGGATGACGGTCCAGAACCGCAGGGTTTCTTTGACCAGGGCCGTGACGTAGGGGACTTTTTCTTCGATGAGGCACTTCTCCCAAGCGTCGCCTTCTGGGTAGACTTGCATAATTTCGTCAAAGGCGCGCTTTTGAATTCGTTGGCCGTCTTCGGAAGCGAGATAGGCGATTCCCATGATGAGGTTGCCGGGGACGGTATCGAGGCCGGCGGAGACCATGGTCAGACAGATCGATTTGATTTCAGCTAGGATAGGATATTGTTAGTATGTTCGGGCGAAAATAAGGTGAAAAACATACCATCGTTAAGCTTAGCCTCGGGGTCCTTGAGAATGTTTCCGGTAATGCAAGGCTTATCTGTTCCTTTTGCAATGCGGTCCTTGAGAACGTCCAGAAGATAGGTAAGGTACTTGTCTCTCCGGACGCGGAAATCGTCAGCCTCGCGGGTAGTTTTGGGCAAGATCCTCAGAAGCGGGATATAATCCTGCCACTGGTTGCTGGTGCTCCGGAAGTTGGACACTCCACGCTCGACGTCAACTATCTCACGCAGCAATTCATCGTCCACGTTGCCCTCGATCCGAATTCCGTAGTTCAGTGTCAAACTCGTGTTCAGCGCAAACCGCTGGAAGTACGCCGTCGGGTTGATGTCGACCGTTCCGTTCTTGCTATCCTTGAACAGCTCGCGAATACTCGACATGGACTCGAGATCGATAATGGGCATGTACGATTGTGTAGCAGGGCGGTTCAGTGCCGTCGCAGCGGCCTTGCGGCGGCGCTTGCACGAATCATCCCATGGCGACGTCCCGACCGTGAAGCCTTGAGAGCTGGAAACAACGCTGTGGAAGGTATGGAAGGTAGGACGGGAGATAAGGGCGGACTGGTCTGTGATCCAGAGCTGGCGGACAGAGTCGAAGGAATTGGCGAAGATGACGCGCTATACTTTGTGTTAGACACTTCCCCACCTTCTCGCCTTGTGTTCGATAGATGCTAGCTAAACTCACCCTATTCCCCATGCGAACCTGGAAGACAGGCCCAAACTTCTTCGCCCATTTCTGCGCTACCGTTGCATGCTGGTCGCCCAGTTGGATCAGGTTGCCAAAGATGGGTATTCCTGGTATTTCAGGCAGGCCCTTGATCTTGGGAACATCTGTGCGGTTGAAGTAGCGGATGAGAAAATAGATCACCGCAATGGCAGCGATGCCGATTGTTTGGAGAGCCATTAGATGCCTTGCAAAGAGTCGACGTATTTCAAGGACTAGTGCTGAACTCAATCGTGATGGCAACCAGGGAAGAAGACGGTCTTTATATCGGGCTGTCGGCCATGACGGGTGTTAGTCGACGTCTGTGGCTGCTGGTGCACGGTACATTTCCGGGGTCGGGTGTTTTGTCCGCGTCATCCCCGCTTCTTGATGCAAAGTGCCAATTGTACCGGCGAGCCGATACATGGTCGATGGGACTGGGAGAAGAGGAGAGCGCTGGACAGGGCGGCATTTCGGGATTTGTTCCGCGCTCAACGGCTACCCACGGACTGGGCCCACTGCGGAAGTGGCGGCCATCGTCCCCAGCATCACGTCGATTAGCCAGTGCCAGGATGATTAGACTACAACCATAGATAACAAGTTCATTACTAAAGCATTCTTAGTAGTATATTTACCAAGGTTGGTCGAGGTGTCAAGGTTACTCGATAGCAAGGGGCGGTTAATCGTATAGATCGAGACAGAACTCACTGAAGAAATATATATTCGCGAAATTATGGTACAGCTAAACCCCATTACTCATGATATTGTACAATGATACCCATAAAGAACCCACCATTAAGCTGCATACGGCTTCTCCCTCCCACTCACATAGCTCGCCCTTCTACCGTCATGAAGAGCGCGATCGGCCGCCAGGGTCTGAGCGAACTTGCTCTTCTCCCGAATCCGCGGCCCCTTCCAATAGAAGACATAGATGGGGATCGTGACAAATATCGCCAGAACACCAAGAATGGTACTCGCCCACTGCAGGTGCAACCTGCCGCCAATATTTTCGTACATCGGCGTGGCGTACATGGCCGAGAGCCCAGCAAGAAAGTCGCGCGCAAACCCATTCCCGCCTGTCGCAGAGGCAGAGTAGGGCCCGTAGGCGGCGACCATATAATCGATTGTTGCCATGTATATACCGTAGTTGGCGATCGCGATCAGAAACATAAAGATCAAAGGCGCGATCCAGTGGTTATAATCCGGCCCCATCGTGGTCCAGGCGAATCCGAAGAGCCCGATGGCTTCTAGCGGAGCGATGAAGAGAAGGAGTAAGAGACGCCGCTCTGGCAAGCGAGCGGCGTTGCCGTGTTCCTTGCGGATCTTGCGCTGGCGCCAGATGTCGGGTATGAAGATCGCATAAGCCACGAGGTATCCGATGATAATAGTTGCAAAGCAAAGACCAATCCTCAGGGGGTCGAAACCCCACTGCTCGAAGACAAGAGCAAATGACTCGATAGAGGTGAAGATCAGAGCGTCGGAGAAACCAGATAGCAGAGAGAGGCAAAGCACGATTGGCTCACGCAGGAACATTTCAAATGGTCGTCGCCAGATGGATAGGAATTCTTTGAAGTCCAGTCTCGGGGACTTTAGTTCGTTAGGGCCGTAGACGTTGGGGTCTTCACCAGTCTTGCGGCGGCGTTTAGCCTCCCGGTCCAGAAGAATAGTTGAGCGTGTTTCTTGAACAAGAAGAAGATGCAAGATCTGGGTGACACCGCCGAAGATGAGCTGGATCCAAAAGTTCCAGCGCCAATGCAGCCACTGCTCCATCATACCACCAAAGAAGGGGCCAATTGTTGTACCGCCGACGGAGGAGAGCACTACATATGCCACAGCAAAGCCTTGATCGTCCGACTCCCACATGTCAGCCGTCATCCCCAGAGTAACAGAGCCACCAGCAAGGCTGAGACCACCCAGGAAGCGACTGACGACCATGGACCCGAAATTTGGGGCTAATGCTGAAAGGATCTGCCAGATGTTCATAAAGGTCAAACTAAGCTGCATGATAGGCCATCGGCCAAACTCCTCACTCCACGGTGCCCAGAGCTCACAGCCAAAGGCGTAGGCAATCAAGAATATCATCTGACCGACTCGAGCTGCTTGTTTGCTGATATTGTACTCTTCCGTCAACCCAGAGACTGCATTGGAGTAGGTGCTGCTGTTGAAGTTCATGGACATTTGCACGGCGAAAATCACAGTGAGAATTGTCCACTTCTTGTACCATGGAAAGCAGAACCCAAGTGCATCGTACGCTTCGTCCTCTGTCAGTTCTCGCTTTCCGTCCGGCCTCACTTTGCCGCGAGAGCCGCTGTCGCTACTAGATAATTGCGAAGCATGTTCTGCGTGAGCATGTTCGGCGTGCTCAGACGGGCTGGTCGACTCTTTCCTGTTCGACTGCTTCTCCTTCTCAGCATCAATGCCCGCATGAAGTGGGTTCTGCACGTCATCCTCAACCGCCATGATGCAGGCAAAGCTATCGAAAACCACGTAAGGTAGACGGCTGGGTGTCGAGCGAAGGAAGGAAAATAATGGTATGAATAGTATAGGTGGGAATCACTTCCGAGCGCATTGGAAAAAGCTGCCACCGTTATCTGGCAATCAAGGATAGCCTCCACAATTGACAGACCCATCCCCAGGGACGAGCGACGGAACTCCACACTTATACCCAGCATTTCATCCCGCACGATACGATGGTGTAGTCCAAGACCCCTAACGCGGAGAACGACGTCATATTCCGAGCTGGCGAGACAAAGACAGGTTGCGCTCCATGCACGATAGCGAATGTGATGGCCGGGTTCCTCGCAATCAGTCCATGGTCGATTCGCAATAGGGAAGACTCGAGTCAGATCGCACGGTCTCTGGAGATTGTAATTGAATGGTCAAGGGCACTATGAGCTCCGCCACGACTCGACAACCGACCCCGGCCTTTCCACGACATCATAGCGGGCGATGCGAACGATGCGATGGGGGTGTGGACCAGGGCGCTTACGGCGGGGAAACGGGGATGTCGGACAGCGGATGATAGGCGAGTCTGTTCTGCCAGGATATGGAGACATATTGTTCGTTGAAAGAGCGTCTGGGGCTCCAGAAATGATGCAACAGTTCAGAGTAGCGACCGTGGACGAGTGGTTTGTGTTGGTTCTGTGTCGCTAGTACCTAAGGAGGGGTGACATCACTTGAGGAGGTCAGCATACTATCTGCACTCACAACACAACTCGCCCATCTCTTCAAGCACATGAGTCTTTCGGTGACTATATATCATTTATTGCATCCCGAGCCCCGTGTACTCCGTAGGTAAAGAATACTACCGCTTTGACTGATACGACACCGCCAATGTAATATTTCACGCTTAGCACTCTTAAGCTTACCAAGACAGGGAGCCGAGACTCCAACTTCCAGTATTATCAAATATGCGCTGGGCATTCTTGTCATGCGTCATGATCATCCTGAGCCAACCGCGATATCCGGTTTGGCCAGGATCGAATTGACTGTAGCGGTGAGGTCGATGGAACTCCCCTCAAATGCATTACCACAGTTGATTTGAACAAACATGATTGAACGATCATCTATTGAGTCATCTACTATACATCAACTCATGACTATAAAAACAAATCGGCCAGACACCTTGACCTCCGTGAAAGCAAATGGCGAACAAGGGAATATGTGGCGTGTAGCGAATGTCCTATAATACATTATTTCCATACATATCATTTCCGACATGGGCAGTATGAGTGCGTGCTTCATCGGCTAGACTGCTGAGATGGCAACGGCCCGGGGAATGGATTTGACCCGTGACTGTAAACCCGATGATGGGTCGGCCTCCCATGTGGTCCAGGAATCGGCTCGTTCAGAGCGCCAGGACCCGCTGGCCGTGCCTGAAGAGGGTGGGGATTCCCAGGCCCACTTGGTGCATAGGCCATTCCACTGGCAGGGTTTGGCTGCATGACTTTCGGGGGGGTGTAGGAGCGGACTATCTGATGAGAGCCCGGACCTGGTAGAGACGACATCCGGGACGCCTGCGATTGTGGAGGGGGAGTGTTGCGACCATAGTGTGCCCCGGGTAGTCCCATATGGGGTCGATGAGGTTGAGGATGATGCGCGATCATGGGTTGCATGTGCTGATATGCTGAGCCTCCACTGGGATGTTGTTGGGGCGTTGCGGGCATATGAGCTGATACCGGCACGGTCTGAGAATTTGAACCGTATGACGACGCCGAAGAGAGCCCTGGGCGCGAGGAATACGTAACATGGCTATTTCGCAACGTGGGGGAGTTCATGGCCGACCGGTACATGGGCCCCTGAGAAGACATATCGCGTGACCCTCCACTCGCTGCTTGCGGGTGTGGCGCCGGGGACGGCGCGTACACAGAAGCAGGGTATGAGGGCCGCTGAGAAACCGGCATCGGCGGCGGAGTTGGCACAGGAGACGGGGCATTGAGATTCGACAGCTGACCTGACTGATTTTGGCTGGTTGCAAAAGGCGAGTATGGAGATTGCGATGCCAGTGTCGTGGGTGGGCGACTGCTGGGCGGCGGAGGAGCCGAGGATGGCTGTTGAGACGGCTGCTGGCCTCGAGGGTCAAATCGTCCTAGCCAATCGGTGTTCCCAGCAGCTCCTGAAGTTCCCGCGCCTGAATTGTAGGACACTGCCCCTGAGTTATAGGACGAATATTCGGCAAAAGGACGTGAGGGCGGCATGTACGGACTCTGTTGTGAATATGCTGAACTCTTTTGTTGGGAAGTCGAGAGCATGGACTCTTCTTGTCGGGTCTGTTGTGGAAGTGAGGAGCCGCCAGTGTAAACGGGCCGCGAAGGAGATCCAACCGTAGGGACAGAGGAAGCTTGGTCGCTTGCGAACCGCTTTCTGGGTTGAGGTTCCTCGGGTTCGTCATTCAGGATACTCATGATGTTCGACCGTTTCGCAGGCACCTGGCGAGGTGGTTCAGGAGGTTCCGGCGGGCCCAAGGCCGTCCGGAGAGGATCTCTGGACGGGGACACAATCGGAGGACCCTGTGGAAGCCCAGCGTGAGGCGCAGATAGCGGGTAGAAAGACCTTTGACCCATCGAATCATGTCGAATATGAGACATCTCTGACTCGTGCCTTCCCAGACCCTGGAGAGGGGAGCCTGGAGGCTTCGTCAAACTAGCTTGGCGTGAGTGTGAGCCGTGAGACATAAGTGACGGCGGTTGAGCGTGCGGTTGGGCCAATGGTTGTAGGTAGGATTGATGTGAGGGTGCCGCAACACCTTGATTTGACAACAAAGGTGATCCGTGCACATCTACGCCTCTAAATCCTTGACTCGGAAGTGGTTCCATCCTTGCCATCTCAGGACCTGTCACAGCAACTTGGCGTGAAGACATGGGGTGATCATGGGTCCGCGAACTTGTCTGAGAAAGCACAGTGGGTGGTCTGTCTTCAAAATATCCCAAGCGCGGCCCCTGCATTCGCGATTGCAACCCTGGTTGACCATGGTTTGCCCGGAACGATTCTTCAGCCATAGCCATGGCGGGCGAGTGAGGAGCCATTTGGGCACCGTTGGCTTGTGCGAGAGGTGGGTAGCGGGTAATACTACGCTCTCGCTCATGGAGAGAGCGAGAGTGCAGTGATACTGGCTGTGAGGACAGCGCAGCGTGTCGGGGAGTGGGCGCAATCCGGCTATCGTCAAACTCTGGTGTCGCCTCGGTATGTGGTGCAAGCGGTCTTGACATGGTCACGGTAGAAGGCGTGGACTCATACCGACGTTTAGGCACGGGGCCTAGTGAAGGCAGTGGGGTCGGTGGCTCTCCACGGGCCTTTTTGCCCTCTGCATCCGCAACAATCTCCTCAAAGTCCTTCTTACCCGAATCCATTCGTCGTTGGAAGTAGTTCTTCACCTAACGACGGCAATGAGAAGTCAGCAGCGGAATCACTAAGCGCATTTTAACAAATATATCACTTACCATCTGAGTGGACTTTGTTTTCATGTAGTTGGAGATACCTTCAAAGTCCCTTCCATAGTGTGCCAAAAGGTAAGGGAAATCACGGACCTCAGGAACAGACCAATAGCTCGTAGTTATTGACGTGTTAGCCGTGTCCGGCTGGATGAAGCCCACTAACTGTCCAGGCTCGAAAGCGTATATTGTGCGATCATCCCTAGGACGACCTCTACCCGATTTCGACCGCGGAGGCATATCAATCCTATCAACCTCAACTTGGTCCCTGAACCTCATGACACCAGCATCGAGACCTGCTTCCAAGCTCATCTCCGGGACTTCAGAACTTGCGGAACTTGCGATCGCAGGCATTGTTGCGATGGTTGGAGCCGGTGTTCCTGTAACTGACACCGTTACCGCAGTCATGCTCGGCTGATCTGGTTGCGGCGTCTGTGAGGTGTGCTGCTGTTGTTGCTGCTGCTGCTGCTGCTGTAATTGTTGCTGTTGTTGTTGCTGTTGTTGTTGCTGCTGTTGTTGCTGCTGCTGTTGTTGCTGCTGCTGTTGTTGCTGAGCTGCTTTGCCTCTGCGACCACCCCGAGTACCAGTCCCCCCGCGCGGTCCTCGTCTTCCCTGAGGCTTCTCACCCGGTTCACCATCCTTTGCTGTATTGCTCCGACGGCTGTTCGCACTCTGATCCGCATCGGCAGAGGTATCTCCAAAGGTTGGAGCAGCCGCACGCCGCGGGCGGCCGGTGTCGGTCACAGGCGTCGGTTCTTCCTCGCCTTCATAATCGGGTTTGACTACGCCTAAATCAGCCATAAGAGCATTAGACTTAGGCCTAGCAGATCTTCTTGCACGGCCACGACGACTCCAACGCTTGTTCAGCTTAGCCTTGTATTTGATCTCTTCCTTGGTTAGGTAGTAGTGGACGATACACTGCTTGAAATCTCGCCCAGGTAAAGCCTCGGCGATCTTTCCCCATTTCTTAGGGTAAGCCATGAAAGCATCCGTAAATTTCTCATGCTCCTCGGGCGTGAAGTCGTTCGGTGGTGGCATGAAGCCGAAGACGTCCATAGCTTTCGAGGGATCGACGATGTTATTAGTATCCCTGAATACGAGGGCTTTCGCTTCCCGGGGTTCAAGCATATCCGGGATGATTGCCTCACGATTCAGATCCGGCTGCGCAGTAGCTTTGTTCTCCCGGCGTCTCGCAAGTTCTTCCTGCGCGGAAATTTCGGACGCGCGAAGAGCCATCTGAAAATCCAACTCGCTGTTACCTTTGTACCGTCGTCCTTCTGAGCGACCCTCCAAAACAGGAATTGGCGTTACTGGCGGAGGCGGTGCCGGGGGAGGAGTCAGCCCTGGAGTTACAGAGGTCTTCTCCTTATCCTTCAAACGATCCATCTCCCAAACACTATACCTCCACTGCTTGTAGTGCTTCAACCATTCCGTCCTAAGTTCCGCGTTCCTCTTAGCAACAGACTTGCGGTGATCGATCAATTCCCCGCGCAAAATGGCCTTTATACGATCATGGGTAGAATTGTTCTCCTGATAGACGTCTAGGTCCGACATAGGGGTGGGAGGACCCGATTGCAAGAAGGGAAGGTTTACGACAGATACTGCATCGGGAAGCGATTCTAGTATCATCTTCGTCGGTGGCTCATGCTCCTCGATTTTCTTGCCAATTTCGTCATCCTGTGAAGTTGCCTGCACTTCCTCCACCGAAGCAGGTTCATCCACGGGAGCTAAAGGTTCTTGAACCTTGTCAGACTCAACCTCATTCGCGATCATTCCCAAAAACTGGATTCGCATAAGCAGCGAAACAATATTCGGGTCCTCCAAGGGTGAGGGGCGCATTTCGGCACGCAGAGCCTTCATATCCTTCTCGAATATCTGCTTTCTCTTCTCCAAATACTCTTGTGTAAACACATTCTCGTCCTCCTCTTCGTCGCTAGACCTTCCAAAGTCCGGTATAACAACATCATCAGTATTTGCTGTAGTGGGTTCGGTGGGTATATCCTGCACGGCTGGCTGGGCAGGGCTAGCGGCGCGGATTGGGGGCTCAGCTGGCGGCTCAGTTGGCGGCTCAATCATCGACTCGAGGACGGGTACGTTTTCCTTCTCTTCATGCGTGGTATGATCCTTGCCGCTACCCGACCTGTTTGCGGTCGGACTAGTCACCTGCTCATCGAGATCCATTTTCATGTCGCGCCTGACTTCATCGCTGACGGATAAACTTCTCTGCTGCCCATCGATAGAGTCTCTCTTAGGTGGCAACGTCGGACTGGTTGCAAAATGTGGACGGTTGTAGCCAGGTCGAACCCATTGTTTATTACTTTTGGCAGGCCCGCGGGGCTGTTGGGGACGTTGTTGAAGCGCGCGCGGCCCAGTAGGAATACTTGATGAAGGCATGCGAGGCGATGTGAGCGATCCTGGCGACGCCGAACGTCCTGCAGAGGGGGGACCCCGTACTGCGTCGGGATAAATTGTGGCTGATCCTAATTTGCTAGGTGAGGATTCTGGGGTAATTGCACCATCTTTGGCAACCATAGCTGCTGGAGCAATGGGTGGAGAGAGTTCTGCGGGCTTTTGCGGACCGACTAGTAATGTTTGTGGTGGCTTGAAAGATCGCACTGGGCTCTCCTGCTTCGAAAATGGATCGAAAGCCTCATCACGTTTCGTCTCATCGCGGCGGGCACGTTGATCAGATATATGAGGAGCAGCGCCGCGATCTGCCTTTGGTCCTGTTGGTGGCAGCATATGAGGTCTCGCTGGAGGTTCATTACGTTCTTTTTCAGGTTTTGGCAATGGATGAGCCACTGCAGCTGTATCAACGAAGGGTTTCTCAAAAGGCGAATCCGGAATAGGCGCAGTTACAGAGCCAAAAGCAGGGACCTGAGGAGCGGCAGGAGGCGTGGGACGTTTCGGAACAGGAGGTATGAATTCCTTTATAGGGTCCGATCGCGAAGGTAGAGTTTCAAGACGCTCCATCTCACGCCAGGGCTCTGCCACAGACGGTTTTCGAGGATGTTCGAGACTCGACGGATCAGTTATCCTGTCCGCCAATGCAACCCCAGGGTAGATGGGGGGTGGTGCAACAGGTGGTAGGGATGAAATGCTGGGGTTTCTATTCTCGTTTCGACTTGGCGGACGGTCTCGCTTCCACAAATCCACAGGCCTATCGCGCTCGTCACGGTCTACCCGTCGGTCTAGCTCATCACGACGATCAAATCTATCACGGCGATCCGAATCGCGGTGACTGTCACGTCTCTCCATGTCCCAGTCCCTATCACGATCGACAACTATACGGTCTCTGTCCCGGTCACGCTCAAGCGGTCGGTCTCTGTCGCGTTCACGGTCCCGGTCTCGTGGTTCCCACCTATTGTCGCGAGACCGGCTTCGGCGTCTGAAATCACGGTCATCCATGTACGATATCCGACCGCCACCACGCCCTCGCGCTCCGTCCCGATCCCCACGATTTCCTCGGCCCCGAATTGGGCCAGGACGAGAATGATGGCCAACAGACGAAGGACCATCAAGAACTGCGGATGATGCAGACATCATACTGTCTCTCGAGCCGCGGCGCATTCGGACAAGATCGGGGTCTCTACCAGAAAGGTCTCTGTTATCACGGTAATCGCGAGCAGGTGAACGTGAGCGACGACCGGGGACAAAATTTCCACGTGGTTCTCTGGCGTCGAAATCATGGCCGCGACGATTCCGGTCCCGGTCAATATCACGGCGGAATGGGGGCGGTGGTCCTTCACGGGGTTCTCGAAAATCACGGTCGCGTTCTCTTGGATCACGTTCTCTTGGGGCACGATCATTACGGAGGTCGCGCTCCCTATCACGAAATTCTCCTCGACCGTAGCCTCCTCGGCCTCGATTACCATAGGAAGGGGGTCGGGAGTGGTCAATCAAGGCCTTCGGCCCTCTAGGAGGCTCTCGTCCCATCGTTAAGCCTACATCATCAGAGCCACGGGGGCCGGCGGGTGGTCGACGATCGTATCGGGGGGAGTGTTCACGGGGGTTAAACCCAGACGATTGGGAATATCGCGCAGACATCACCAGACCATGCTAGAAGATAGCCGTAGGGATCAACCTGGCAGAGAGCCCTGCAGCAGGTTAGTCACGTACTTGCTCTGTGCGCAATCAGTGTCAACACAAATGGAGTAACGTCAAATTCGAAAACCAGCACTGATCAAAGGCAGGGGGCCAGGCGCCTCGTTGCCAACACCGCGCAGGACTAAAGGATGTGGGGAACACGTGATCTTGAAATGAAAGAAGCTCGGGCCATATTCAAAATTATCTAATCACCCCAGCCGAATCAGGAAACTGCAGAGACGCCCCGGTCCCGGAGGAGCTCGAGGTTGCTGCACAATGCCTTGGACTCGACTTGGCGTGGGTTTGTCTCAGGAGTGCTGAAATAATGATGAGGTTCTGATGTTGGACGTTGAAAGGCTGATCCCACCGGACATTGATTCCAGGACGGGATGGCGTTTCGGCCGCCAGTCAATAGGAATCGATGTGGTTCAACGTGCCATGTGTGACAAAGAGCAGATCCAAGGCGACCGTGAACCAGACAGGTGAAAAGCGCGAATATAAAGGAGCGTAGTATTCAATAGCCGGGTTTTCCTTACCTTTCAACCGCACGCAACGTGTCAGGCAAACAGGCGGAGGGACAGCTGCAAGGAGTTGGAACTGCAGTCGCAGAGGACCCACGATATTCGACTTGGAAATCTTCACTTCAGGAATACTAAATGGGGTCCTGGTCCGAGACCCGGTTCGTGTGGTCAAAATGGCGGAAACGAAAGTCAAGAATAGAGGGGATAAAGGGGACGAAGAGACGAAGGTTGCAGGAAGGGAGAGAAATGAAGATCTCGCCCGGATCATGGATGGATGAGGATTGAGGAGCAGACGCCAGTCGCTAACCAGTCACCAGTTGCAAGCTGAGAAAGCTGGGATGGATTCCGTTGGTCAGGGATTATTGCTTCCACCTAATTGAAACCGATTCCAATCTTCAATGCGGATCCTCTAGAGCAGCCTGCCCGACTTTTGTCACTCGCACTAATCGAGGCTTAGTCTAGTGCCTGAGGCGAGACCCTTCAAGGTTTGAGCCAGCGCTAGCAGATGTGTGCCTGACCTCTCAGGCAGGACTGGGGATTCGACGCCAGTTCCAAACTCAACGCGGTTAGTGTTATCCGCCCGCATCGATGGCCTCGTCTATCAGGCGTCGAGGCTTTTTTCTAGTTTTTTTACTTTCAGCGTCGAGATTTCCCCGCATCACTGACTTTTCTTCAAGACAACGCGCCAATTCCATTCTTTCAAAGTACAGATCGATTTTTCACAATGTCCGGCCAAGGGAGCAATGCACCCCCTTCCTCCGCCACTAATGCGGTCCTCGTTAGCTCAGAGCCGGTCCCTGAGGGGACTCACAAAGTCAGCGGAGTAGACTTTGAGAAGTACAATGGCCGTGATATTACTGTCGCAGAGATGGTCGATAGCATGAAGTACATGGGCTTCCAAAGCAGCGCCGTCGCTGATGCAGCACGCATTGTTAATGAGATGGTAATTTTCCGCTTGGAGGTCTGTGTTTGGTGCATCTGCTAATCGATGCCACCGTTCAGCGCGCCTATCGTCATCCTGAAACCGGCGACAAAACCACTATTTTCCTCGGCTACACCTCAAATCTGATTTCCTCTGGCCTCCGTGACACTATCCGTTATTTAGTTCGCCATAACCATGTATCTGCTATTGTTACAACCGCCGGCGGAGTCGAGGAGGACTTGATCAAATGTCTAGCTCCCACTTACATGGGTAATTTCACAGCCCCGGGCGCTGGGCTTCGAGCAAAAGGCCTCAACCGTATCGGCAACCTCATCGTCCCCAATAGCAACTACTGTGCGTTCGAAGACTGGCTGGTACCCATTCTTGACAAGATGTTGGAAGAGCAAGAGGCGGCCAACAAGAAGGCCCAGGAGACGGGAGACGAGGAGGATGAGCTACACTGGACTCCGAGCCGTATCATCGAGCGCCTAGGCCGGGAAATCAATCATGAGGATTCGGTTTTGTACTGGGCTGCCAAAAACAACATTCCGATCTTCTGCCCGGCACTGACCGACGGTTCACTGGGCGATATGCTTTACTTCCACACGTTTCGCGCATCCCCCAAGCGACTTCGGGTCGACATCGTTGATGATTTGCGTCGCATCAATACGATGGCCGTCAGGGCCGCCCGCGCAGGCATGATTATCCTTGGTGGAGGAATCGTCAAGCATCACATAGCCAATGCTTGTCTGATGCGAAACGGGGCGGAGCACGCTGTGTACATTAACACAGCACAGGAGTTCGACGGTAGCGATGCTGGGGCTCGTCCAGATGAGGCCGTAAGCTGGGGTAAGATCAAGGCGGATGGTCAGTCCGTCAAGGTGTATGCGGAAGCAACCGTCGTGTTCCCCCTCATCGTTGCAGCCACCTTTGCACGCGTCGGGCAATCTGTCCCCGCTAGCGAGGGATCACAACATTGACGTGGATAATGCGCTTCCCGTTTAGCAATGAACATAGGATCCTATTGGCACAAGTCGAGTGGTCACGCTGCATAAACCGCAGTTGGTACCCGTATCATTTTTTCGATAACAACAAATCGACTCCACCTCTTGGACGTCCGACCGTTCTCGGCGCGGACTGGCGCTCGAAAGTTGAGTGCGTGGCGAAGGAGATTCCAGAAAGGCCCGACAATGTGGGAACCGAGCGGTAGAAGAACCAAAGATAAAGCCCTCAGGAACAGAATTTCTCTGCGACGAAGGGAGATACCATCCGTCCCGAGCTTCCGGCGTCTGGAGTCAACGGAGTGCAAGGGAGGGGGTGAGGGGAAGAGGCAAAGTTTCTGGTGGGCGAGCAGCTAATATCCAACGAATCAGAGCATTGCCTGCAGGACATCGATCGGCTGGGTGGATTGATTCCGTGGGTTCCATTGATCGCCACGGTCTTGACGGGACCGACAAGACGAATAATGCATTCAATTTGTCTTGCCGATGTTGTCGCCACAGGACAGACAATCTATCCCCAACTGGAGTGCAAAAGCAAAGATAGTTGGAAGAATGAAGTGGGAAGGATGAAGTGGGTATACTCTTTTCAACGAGTCTGGCGGCTGATCTCTCACTCGCTTCGCATTGGGCCCGGCAGATTCTAGTCGAGATAGGGAGGCTCGGGGGGGGACGGTGGCGAGAGAATGCCCCATAGCGCGGCCAGGCCAGGTCCGATGAGGATGAATAAGACTTCTTTTTTCAGGCAACGAGACATGGATAAGAACCAGCGACCCCGAACGCTGAATTGTAGAAATCCTTCTGTATGCAGACTCGGAACCAGCGGTGAGCAGCATCTGATTTGGCCGTCCTACCGCCTCATTTTACAGCCTTGCTGCACCCCCCATCTGTCACTCTTTCGCTCCTCCGGTCGTCGTCCGTCTTCACCTCTTTTTTTGCAATTTCTCCTTTCCCTTCTCTCACAATCTGCTTTAACTTCTCTCGCTACATCCTTGCAGGAACTCTCGCTCGTCTTTTCTTTCCGTGCAACATCCCCAGATCCTCACGGACGTTCCCCGGCCGTTACCCCAGCACAGATAAGCCTCTTATCGCGACCTTGAGACCCGCCCGCCTCAGCAGTCAGCTCCCTCTTTCTGCCTGCTTCATTGCTGCGCCTGCTGCCTTTCTTGCGTGACTCACTATTTCAGCACTGTTGCCTTGCGTGCTCCTCTCTATCTTTCGAGTTCTTGCTGTTACACTTCTTTTTGTTCTATGCTTCGTTTTCGTTGACCGTTGATTGTTCTCAACTCATAGTCGCCTTTCGGCATACTTCTTTTATCAACATGGACGGACAAAGTGCAGTCACTGTTGAACAACTTCCAGTCCCGCTTCCTCTCGACGCGGACCCTCGTCCTGCAGACCCGATCACCATCAATAACTTGGTCCAAGAGATTCCTCTACCTCCCACAGAGCCGCTCATCCTTGAGCCGCCACCCACGGAGTCGGACACCCAGCCTGTACCCGACGCTCCTCGGGAGGAAAGTGAGGCTCAAGAACCGTCAGCGGAACCCGATTCGTCCCAAGCAGAAAAAGAAGAGGAGCATGCCTATTGGGCGGAAGAGGAGGAGGATACCTCGGCTCCCGACGAGGCTGAGCTAGCAGAGATCGAGGCGCAAGGGGAGAACTGCAACTCTCTAGATTGTGAGTATTCTTACAATTATTCTTAATTCCACATACCTAATTATCATTTCGTATTGCAGACAAATATTGGGAGAAGAATTTCCACCCTCACCTTGATGACCCGGAATACCGCCCAGCGGAAAAGGCCCGCCTTACATGGAAGATCAAGGGTATCCGGGGCACTAAGGAGAACCCTAACCGGCTCAAGATCATGCGATCTCCTCCAGCATACATTGGCGGGTACTGGTGGACGATCAAGTTCTTTCCTCGTGGTAACAACGTTAGCTCGTTGAGCGTTTATATCGAATGCTCATCCACGATGCCAAAGCCCGAAGACGCCGTGCTTGAGACCGAGTTCAGGGTTCTCCGTGGTCCTGCAGACACTGAGCTGAACGCCAACCACACTGATCTGGACATCAAATTTGACAAGTCGCAGGATTCAGAAGGCTGGTCTGACATGTTTAAGTCCAAGTACCCAGCGGCCGCTAACCAAGCCGAATCAACCACCGAGACTTGGAGAGTTTCTGCGCAGATCGGTGTCATTGTTTACAATCCCATCGAGCCTCGCACCGGTTGGATGCAATCTTCTTGCCATCAGTTCAACTCTCACAATCTGGACTGGGGATGGACCAATTTCCACGGTCCCTGGGATCAAATTCATCGCCGTCAGCGTCTCCAGCATCAAGCATTACTGCGTGATGACACCCTGGCATTTGATGCATACATTCGCATCTTTGACGACCCTACTAAATCGCTCTGGTGGCACCCCAGCGACTCCGAGCCCACTTGGGACAGTCTCGGCTTGACCGGCTATCGGCCACTCGGTGATTCAGTCATCAATCACAGCGCAGATGTTGCTGGGCTAGCTACTTGGCTACATATCGCTCCATTTTCTAGGATCATCGAGAATGTGAATGTCCTGGAACACCTCACGAACTGCGATGTGAAACCCAAGCCTTTATGCGATTCACTGCAGAGGTTTCTCTGGCAGCTGCGTCGGCGAGACCAATCTCTTCAGTATGTCGACACGGATGCAATCACCACTACTTTGAGCAACTTGCATGAGAAGTCTAGTGATGTATGCGAATTTTGGGAGCGCCTGCGCAGGTCTCTGGAAATAGAGCTCGCAGGTACCCCGGCAGCAGCAGAGCTTGCTCGGTTGTTTGACAGCCCTTCGCTGGATTCCATTTCTCCAGCCATTCAGAAAACTGCTGTGAACTCTGTTCCTAAAGATTTCAATTCTCGCATCTGCGTTCCTGCGGATAAAGCTAAAACCACGGGCGAGGCCTTCAGTTGGTATCTCGGTGCCAAGCCTGGTAAGTGGGTTCTACCGCCGGTTTTGCATCTGGAGTTGGGTCGTCAAACGCTCGACAAGGCTGTTCGACAATGGCGTCTACTATACAACCGAGTAGACTTGGACGAGGAAGTCGATTTGTCGCCATGGCTTTTGGACGGTCAGTGCGGGAACTATGTCCTTTACGGTTACATTGTTCACCGTGGCCGACGCACATCTGGCAAATTCTTCAGCATCCTGCGGCCAGGTGGACCCGGTGCAAAATGGCTGGCGTTCGATGATGGAAGTGACAACCGAGTTGAGTGCTTGACTCGGAAAACGGCTCTTGGGCCGCACCTTGGCTTGGAGCCTGATCAAACGCCGGACCACAAAACTGGCCATGACATCGCGATTGCCGTTATGTATATTCGCAGCGATGTCGTCAACGACTTCCTACCCGGTCCTCAGGGGCCATGGGAGGTTTCGGACGATCTCAAGCAATACTACGAAACCGGAGAGGTTGCTACGAAGAAGACCGAGGGTGCGGCAGAGGATGAGGATATTCAGGTCGAGGTTTACTCCCTGGAGAAGTACGATGAGCTCGGAAGTCTCTTTGATTCATACGATCTCATGTCTCGAGCCAAAGCCGCAAACAGTGTCATGTACATGAGTGTTCCTCGCTCTACGATTCTCATTGATGTTCGCAAGAAGATTGGCCTTTGGGCTTCTACACGAGCGGGGTCCGAGATCAGCCCTGAAAATGTTCGCCTCTGGCAGATTGGCCATGCTCGTGACACCTCTGGATCGACTGTCTCCCTCAAGCGCGTTTCTGATCTCACAGCTACCGTCGACCTGTCGTTGGACCCCGTCCGATACTGGATGCAGATCGTATCCGATGGGGACGCCAAGTACTTTTCCATGAAAGACCCGGAGACGCCGGTTGCGATTACTTCCAAGCCCGAAGAAGCTGTTGTCGAGCGTCGTGCTTCCGAAGTTTCGGACGATTTGCCAACTGTTCCAGCTACTGAATTTGCCGAGCCAAGCTCCTCTAGCAATGGAGGCCAAACCCCCTTGGACTTGGGCTCGACTGAAACCGTTGCATTTACGTCAGAGCCGCAAGTAGTCACCGGAACGACCGGTAGCACATCAACAATTGCCGTTGAAGTGTCGGAGAGCGAGACACTGTCCAATGCAGCCCCCGCAGATTCAGTTGCTGCGACTATAGAAACAGCGCCTTCAACTACTGAGCCTGCTCCCGAGAACGCTGGAATCCAAACCCAAACAATACAGACTGCGGAATCTGCGCCAGCTCTTATTACAACAGACGCCGCGGGTGTCGAAGTCTCATCCAATGAGAACGATGCCCTCATCGCAGCCATAATCGCCGGCGACCTACAAGAGCTAGATGAAGAAACACAGCAAACACAGTCTCCTTCTGATGTCCAAGAACAGGAGCCGACTCAACCATCTATACCCGGGGAGCAGACATCGGCTTCTGTCGAAGAATCAACGGAGACTACCGCGAGCACTGAAGATACCACGCCAGCAGAGCCCGAGGCAGTCTTGCCAGTGGAGCACGTCTATTACTACATCAAGTTCTTTGACGTCGATTCGCAATCCCTCCGCACCATGGGTTCGTTCTTCTCTCAGAAGGAAGAAACCATCAAATCTGCCATTCGCAAGCACCTCGACTGGCCAGCGACCAAGGATTTCCAGGTCTGGCATCAAGTCGATGGCACAGTGGTTGACACCCTCGCTTCAGCAGAGACCTTCGAGATCAATCCTGCTGATGGCGCCTGTTTCATCGTTGGTGACAAGCTAAACAAGGCAAAGCGCGCCGAACTCAATGAGAAAGGCTTCTTCGCGAATCCCCAGCACATGGTCAGCTACCTCTGGGCGGCTTCCCGAAATCACCCCACGAAGGCCTTCACCGGCACAAAGACAGTCGAAGCCACGTTTACCTCTGAATACTACAGCGGTGACTTCTCCAAGGGCTACTACCACGGCAAGGGTAAACACATCTCCGACTCGGCTGCATCATATACTGGTGACTACGTCCTCGGCAAGCGCCACGGCCAGGGTCTAATGGAGTACCCAACCGGCGATACCTACGATGGAGACTGGTCTGAAGACCAGTGCCACGGCCAGGGAACTTTCGTCGAACGCAAGACCGGTAACAAGTACGTTGGCGGGTACAAGGATGGCAAGCGCCACGGCAAGGGCATCAGCTACTGGGAGGTTGCGGACGATGAGAAAGACCTCTGTCAGATTTGCTTTGGTGAAGAGCAGGACGCTCTTTTCTACGACTGTGGCCACGTCTGCGCTTGCGTTACCTGCGCGCGTCAGGTCGAAATCTGCCCCATCTGCAGGAAGAATATCCTCAACGTCGTCAAGATTTACCGCACATAAACAAACTGACAGCAATTCAACATGTTGATTCAAGGAGCGGAATCTTCGGTTGGCACTCGCTAGATTGACTTATATTTATATTCCGATTCGTTCGTTATACTCGTTTTCGGTGTTCAGTCTTTTTTTTTGATTTTGGTTTTGGAGAAGCACGGCATACCCTGGAAGTTTCATCATACACATCATATCACTATGCCTCCATTTGGGGATGATATATCTACACCGTCTGGTTCTCACCTATCTTTGATACGAGTATTTTAGATCGAGATTTATTGAACTATGATTGTCTTTTTTATTATGTCTTCCAACTCGTCAAAAATAAGTCCAAGATCACCCTGTAAACACGACAACCATATATATATATATTCCAAAACACACAACCTTTATTCTGTAGCGTAGATTACCAACAAAAGTAGTCCCTCCATAGCTCTAACCATCAAAATGATATATGCAGACTACAAAGCCCGCTGATATAGGAAATAACGTGAAACATGCTTTTTATTTGATCACCATGCTAGAAGAACCTTAAACAAACACATACATTATTTATACGAAGGTAGTGAGGTATAAACGCCGCCCGGCCCTTTATTTACTTCCCTTGCCCTTGGATTTCCCTTGCCCCTTGCTCTTCTCCGTGGTCTTCTCCTTCGCTGGACTACTGGTTGTCTTCGTAGACTTTGTCTTGTTCTGCTTCTTCTCCTGCTCTTGGTTGGAGGGCGGGGTGGAAGAGACGGCTAAGTCTTCTTGTTGATCCTTGGCAACGGTCTTCTTCTCCTTCTTTTCCTTCTTCTTCTCGGGCTCGGCTGGCTTTTCCTGTTGCTCTAGCTTGGGCTCGGACTTCTTCTTCTGCTTCTTTTCCTTCTTTTTCTTCTCGGGCTCGGCTTGCTTTTCCTGTTGCTCGGGCTTGGGCTCGGACTTCGCGGCGGGTGAGTCTTCGGACTTCTTGGCCTTGGTGGCCTTTGGCGTTGATGCTTCCGACTCGGAATCTGTCTTGGGTGCAGCCGTCTTCTTTGGCTTATTGAGGACACCCTTGGGGTTCAGACCCTTGCGGCGGAGGCGGTTGCGCTCAGCGCGCAGCATGCGTTCCTTGTCTTCCTCGGTGGTCTCCTCGAAGGCGCTAGGCGTGGTGCCGTCTCCCTCGATAATGGGCGTCTTGTCAACGACTTCGTCGTCGCTGGTTGCCGGGGTGGCGGACTTGGGTCGGTTCGCGGTGCCGTTGGTGGTAGCGCTGGCGTCCTTGTCATCAGCCTTCTGGGTGGGCGAGGGGCCGGTCTTCTTGAGCTTGCAGACGAAGAAACCGTCGACGTTCTCGCGGTGCGGGAAGTAGCGTCTTGTCATGGTCATCTTCGCATCGAAGTGCTTGCCCATGTAGTGGTTGTAACCGGGGGTACCGAAGTCGCCGAGACCCGTCTCGACGAGCTTGACGTTGGGGCGCTTCTTGAGGACGTACTGGACGACGGCTTCGTTCTCTTCAACTGTAACACTGCAAGTGGAGTAGACGATGTAACCGCCGGTCTTGGAGGCGTGATTGACGGAGTCGATGGCGGCGAGGAGAAGCTGGCGCTGCATGTGGGGGATGGCGAGGAAGTCGCGCTCGGTCTTGTTGGTCTTGACGCTGGGATCCTTGGCGATAACGCCTGTACCTGTGCAAGGCGCATCAAGGAGAACGCGGTCGAAGCCGCCCATGGCCTTGGGGAAGGCGGTACGGGCGTCGAGGTTTGTGACGATGGTGTTCTTGCAGCCGAGACGGTGGATGTTACCGATCAGACCCTTTGCACGGGGCTTGCTGGCATCGTTGGCGATGACACAACCGGTGTTGCGCATAAGGGCGGAGATGTAGGTGGTCTTACCACCGGGGGCGGAAGCCATATCGAGGACTCGTTCGTTCTCTTGAGGGGCGAGCGCCATGACGGGGAGGAATGAGGAGGCGGCTTGGAGGATGTAGTGACCAGCAAGGTATTCTGGGGTGGCACCAAGGGGAACAGCAGACTCGAAAACCTGCAGACCGACCTTGGACCACTTCCCAACGGGCTCCAGGACGACACCACGGTTGATCAGCGCTTGGGCGAGAGACCTTCGGTTTGTGCGGAGGGTGTTGGTACGGATGACGACGGGACGAGGGGTTTCGTTGGCTTCGAAGAAGGCGAATGCCTCCATGGGGGTGAAGAGGTTGAAAAGCTTCTCGGCGAGGAATGGGGAGTATCCGTAGTATGTGCAGATGTCGTTGAGGAGCAGCTGGGTGTAGTCGGCGCGGGACCTGCCAGGCTGACCAAGCGTCTTCATGTCGCCCAAGATGCGAATGGTCTCTGTAATTCTGGTGCGGAGAAGCTGGAGGTTAGGAGCCAGTCCCTCGCCCTCTGTGCCCTCGAAAACGTCCGTTCGGTCACCAGCAATGTTAGTCTGCAGCGCAGCTTCCTGCATTTCAAGCTCTGCCTCTTCCTCTTCAGCCTGCTTTTGTTCATCCAATTTCCGGGATAGACCCGCGATGTTAGCTGCCGTCAGCCTCTCTTCCGCATCGGACATATCCTCGTCGTCGGAGAACATCGTTTGCCGTGGGTGGTCTTCGCCATCTGAGTCTACCACAGAGTCCGAGTCGTCGTCGCTGCCAAACCCAAACTCGCCCTCAGCCTGACTATCCATAGACCCATCACTGACCCCATCAAGATCGTCAAATTCATCCTCGTCCATTCCCTCAACATCACCCATATCTGACATTTCCTCGTCCTCGTCTTCCCACTCATCTTCCGACTCGGGCTCGGGCTCCGGTTGCTTCTTCGTCTTCTTGTCCTTCTTGGCGGGTGCGACAGCAACGGCAGCCTTCTTCTCCTTGCCATTGACAGCCCCATCAGCCTTGTTCTTCTTGGCCTTGGCCTGGACTTCCTTCACAGCGTCTTCCTCATCGGTGCGTCTTCGCTTTTTTCCCGCTTCCGCCTTCGATACCGCAGGTGCGTCGCCACTCTTGCGTTTCTTGTAGATCGTGATTTTAGATTCGTCCAGCGGGGCCGGAGGGCCCTGCTTCTTCATACGGCGACCTACACCCATTGCGAAAATGAATGCGACGTTAAACAAAAATTGTGTTTTGGCCTTTCTCAGCTAAGGGAAATTTCAACTTTTTCTTTTTTTCTGCGGCAGGACGGGCGGTAACCTACGGCAGAAAGATTGGTTGAAGGCGGTGTACGTAGTCAGGTCCCGACATTATTGCCTTGATTATCAGGCCAACTGCAACTCGACGGACCCGCCGAGCTTCATCGCCGCCTAATTGGGTAATTCTGATGTCCTGAGCAACAATTGTATCATCACTCCAGCGTCGCCCGTCAATATCGCTCTCCTCCTTCGCAAACTATCACCTCATTGTCTCCTCTGTACAAAGTTTTCTTTTCTTCTGGCCGACTTTATCCACAATGTCCGAAGTAGCATTCACGAAGCTGTTCATCTCAGCGCTGGACTCTCGTCCCATTAAGCTCCGAGGCGACTATGTCCACGACCAGGGACAGACTCCTCGAGTTCCTGTACGTCTATTCGCACTAGATCTCAACTAGCTGTATATGAGGTGGACTTATCAAAGAACCTGCTAACCATCTCACAGTACACCCTCCCCCGCCTCCAACCCC